>QZML01000444.1:3222067-3288300 GCA_016801275.1 Hystrix brachyura
AAAGGTTAAAAAAAAAAAAAACACCTTAAAGGAATTTGGCTGGAGAAGACCAGTTGCCTTGGAATTGGGCAGCAAAATTCTTTATTCTTATAGTGACTCCCCAATGCCCTCTACTGGCTGGGTTTCAGTGGTAGTTGGCAAGGAAAATAAACGGCCAGATCTATTTGTTGAGAGAAATCCAAAAGATTGAATTTAGAGCTGAGAGGCAATAAATCAAGAACCAGTACAGATGCAAAACCAAATCTTATTCTGGGATCCAAATATAAAAAGATGGATAGCAAAGTCGCCATCTTCTGGTATTAACTTGTAGTCTAGACATTAACTTGAGAAACTACAACTTGAATATGAACAAAATTCTTGGGAATAACTGAGGATGGAAGAGTGTGTTTTGCTTGAAGTATCGCAGAGAACTTCCTGGACAAAGTGATGTGGGAGCCAAATTTTTAAGTTTGAGTAGGAGTTTCACAAATGAGGAAGAGAGGGTCAGGGCACTACTGATGAAAATACTGACAAAGAATTGGGCAGGCTTTTGGAATGTTGTAAGACAAGGAACTGGATGGACAGGTGGAATGATGGGAGATGATTTTGAAAATAGAAAGTGGGATTGGATTCTAAAGAAATGTCCCAGTATCTCAAAATAAAAGAATTTGCATTTTATCAAATGGACTATGAAGATCCAACAGAGAGATATGGCTACTGCATTGTGTATTTGTTTTTAAAGGAACACAGTGGAAGACTGATCATAATGGGGAAGAACTCAAGCAGGGAGATTGTTAAGATACTGTTGCGATAGCTGTTAGCCATGTTCATTAGGGTTTGAATCTAAACTTTGGCCGAAAGCATATTTTGGTGAGTAATTAAATGTGGGAGGTGAGAGTAAAATGCTTTTAGCTTAGGAGACTTGGTGGATGTCTACAATACATATGAGAGATAAAACAGGTTGGGATAGCGGCCTTTGGCTGATTTCAGTTGAGGATATGTCAAGTTCAGACTGCCTGAGTGTTTTCACATATTTAGATGGTGATGCCCATTGCCAATTAGGAATGTGTGTGCATTTTTTCGGATGATCAGAAATGTGTTTGCATGTTTTCTGATGACCAGACAATGAATGGAAATTGATATTGGAGTTCACAGCCACTTCTAAAATATTATAATTACAGCTTTGGTTCATTAATTAAAATCATTGTTTTACACCAGTGAATAAATAACTCATTTTTTTCTGGTAAATACTTGAAATCTTACTAAATTTCTGAGGCTTGTATTTTCACTGGATGTTTTAATCATTGTTATTTAAAGATTTAATGACATATTTGGAATTCATAAAGTAGTTATTGTGAACAAATAAAAAATACTTAGAAGCTTTGTTTGTAAATCTTAAACATCAATCTTTCTTCAAATAAGTAATATTTGAAATTTCATATTTGAAAAATCTCCTTAAAATCCTTCTAAACGATGGCTTTTGATGCTTATTTGGAGAGTGTATTACACTGTTTCTTGTGTTCTGGAGATATAGCCAGGAGAGGAGGTGCCAGATTAACTTCAGACAGAAGCTTAGCAATCAGGATAGGAACCAACGGTCTAATCATTGAAAGTTCAATTCTGTTTTAGATATTCACTTCATTTTTTTGTGAGTTAAGTGATTTTGCTTACTTTAGTAGGCACACCTCCCTGGTGAGACAGTTATTAAGAGCCCAGCTGGGCCATAACGATCGAATACTTGCCTTTTCTTTTCAATATGTTTAGCAGTTGGTATTCATTTTGAACCTCATACCGTAGAGGCATGAATTAGATTAGCACCAACCGCAGGAACGGTGAAGCCTCAGTAACAGTGAAGTTGTTCCCAGACCTAGCTTTACTTACACAGGAAGCCCTTTGGAAAATTACGATTGTTGATCAAATGTAGTGGTGAGCTCTGCACCCTGCTACAGTCATAATTGAATTAGTTTTAAGTGGATATCGGACTGTCAAAGGCAAACTGTGACTCGGCGGTTAATAGGGAGGGTGTTCTGCTACCTGAACTGAAATAATGCAGTGTCACCCACACAGAAACCCACATGGGCTAAAAAATCAGTTTAATTATGTTTTATTAGTTTCATAAGATTTTTCTCTTAATTTTTCACATTTCACATAGTCTATGTCATGTGATTATCTACATAATAATCATCCACTGTAAAAACCATTACGAAGCGCAGGCACATAAAAGTAACTGAAGTTAACTATTGTTGATATTTTAGTATATTCATTAAATAGTGTCATCATTCTGTCTAAATATTTTTCCTACTTAAATCTCTCTGTCTCTCTTTCTATCTCTTGTGCATGTACAAGCAAATGAATAGAAAGAGATAAAAGTATTTAAAAGATAATTTCTCTCATCGCAAACCTGCAATGGATGCTTTTAATCTCCACTTCAAAGATAACTAAGGTGTAAGAGCCAAAGTGTCATGTCCCGAAACACAGAGCCTGTAAGTAGAAAAATGCTTTCTGCACTTAATTTGGTTTCCAAATCCCATTATAGCACGTTACTTTACCACATTGAATTGGCAGTTTATCGTAAGACTAACTGAGTTCGTCTTCATGGATTCTTAACATTTTTGTGCTTAGATTTTTAAGCCAATTTTAATTTTAATTTTGTGCATTAAGCAGCTTTGCTCATTACTAGAAGTTTTTCCTTAAAGAGATGCACAGTATAGAATTACTGATTCAAAGGATATGCATATTTTAAAATGGTGATCTAAAACTGTTATGCAGTTCACTCCCCAGCAGCAGTGTGTGAAAACGAGAACGTCTATTGTACTACACCCTGGCCAGCTTGAGTTTTCTACCGAAAACAGTTTTCAGAGATACTGTGGGTATCAGCCCAAGGCATAAAATATATCACGGTCTTAGAAGAGTTAGTTTGACATTTATTCTTTTGTAATTGATACATGGGGCTTAGCTGTTAACAATTAAAGCAAAGCAAAGAAAATTGTTCATTCTTTGGCAATTGCTTCTTTGTCCTGGAGATGAATAAACAAATTTAAGAGACTTCAGAAAATTATGAGACTAGAGAGACCTCAGATGACCTTATTTTGAAATGTCACAAGTAAATAGTAAAGACCAATAAGATACCTGAAAAAGAATAGAGAAGAAGGAAATGGAAATTATCCAAGTGACTAATTTGTATGGGAACCAAAAAAAACTGTGACTTCAGAAGGTCCTAATTTATAGATGATACGTATTGTATCCAGAGGGGAAAACATCACTAGAAATAATTTATGGATTTTCTGAGCATCCAAATATGCTTTTGCTTAATACTCTCGTGTTCATTAATCCTCCCACCAACCCCATGGAAGCAGATGCTATAAAACAGAAAAATTCTAGAAGACAAACTGAACATCAGAGAGGTCCAATGACTTGGTCAGAGTCACAGAGCTGGATTAGGAATCCAGGGCTATCTGACTCCAAAACTATTATATGCCCTTTGGACAATGGCTTTTATACCAGCAGATGGAGTATGAACTGGAAAGCTTAATTCTTTTTGAGGAATCTGTTTTAAAAGAGTAGAATGACAGATGCTTTTGAGTTAAAGAAGAGGGTCAATAGCCTGAATAAAACAGTGGAAGCAGATTGGAAGAGAAACGAATTCAAGAGAGACTGCAAAGGTAGACTTAATTTACTAAGTGAAGGAGAAAGATCATAGGTAACATCAAGATTTCTATCCAAGATTTCTATCCTGGAGTATTATAAATGACACCGCCATTAAGGGGACAGGAAATTTGGCAACAACCCTTGATGGAAGCTAGTGCATGTAGTCATGGCTGAGTTGAATTTGAGGGGCAAGTGAGATATGTATTATAGACTGAGAGAAATGGCAGCAGTGTGGATTTGGAGAGTTCAAAGATGTAGATACAGGTTTGAAAGTCATTAGTTTAGATTTCAGTCTGAGTTGTAGTTTTAGTAGTAAATACTCTTTTCTGGGATATCTTAAAGCAAAATATGATTAATGTACTTTGAAAGAAATAGGTTATAGTAAAATTCAGACCACCTGGAATAAAATTCTATCTTTATGATCTCTGGTAAGTTACATAATGACCTCTCTATGCCTTGTCTTTTGTCTGTTGTCGTCAACAGGAGACACTGGCAGTGTCCAGAGATACTTTTTGCTGTTACAGTGGAGTTCACTCCTTGCTTCTGGAAGTAAACGCCAGGAATGCTGCTAAACATATGACAATGTGCAAAATGGGGACCACCCCCTACAACTAAGAATTATCTTTTAAAATTGTCGGTAGTTTTAAATTTGGAAATTCTGATGTAAGCCCTCTAATGACACTACACTTACTTCGTAGAGTTATGAGGGTTCAGTAGGATGAAGGAGATACAAAATGAGACTGAACACATCTTTAACTACTACTACTTAAGTAAAGTGGCTCGTCAGTTAGGGAACTTAGACTTTGCATAGAAGGAAGAGAGGAAAATCGGTGAAGTGAAAGGTCTGAGCAAAGAGCAGGGCGCTTCTTCAGTACAGCGCTCAAGCATGTTTCAAGGCTGCTGTCAGGGATTTCTGTCACTGGGGCTGTGACCCTCAAAAACCTCACGAAGGACAGGATGCAGAAAAAGATACTTGAGTAAAGTAGAGCAATGATAACTTGCAGGGGAAACTCACAAGAAGCATGAATGAAAAATAGGAACACGATACCAATCCGTAATAGGTTTAGAATTAAATGAAAAACTGAGGACCAGAAAAGGGAATGAAGATTTTTCAAACTGACTGACCACAAAGAGTAGTTTTGCATTTTAACACTGGAGATACCATCCTGAAAGAAAAACAAAAACTAAAGAGAGACAAATAATCAGAGAAATTGTAATTGATGTAATGAGTCCAGGGATCCAGAGAAGAAAGATGAAAGAATTTATGATCAGGAACTATAGAAAGGGGATTTGTGTTAGAAGAATGTCAGAGTACATCTATGTAAGAGAAGTATGATGATAATGGCATTATTCTCAACTCTTGGGTAGGGAAGGTGGAGAATGTAAATCAATAACAACATTTTATGAAATTTTAAAGCATTACAACAAAAAATGTAATTAAGTAGTACAGCTGTACGAGAAAATGTATATTCCATGTTGCTATTAATATTTCTGCATTAAATTTCTGTTACAGATTAATTACATCCCCTCAAATTTATATCTCGAAACTCTTAACACTACAACATGTCTATATTTGGGCATAGTGCCTTTAAGGAGGTGACGAAGGTGAGATGAGGTCATAGGGGTAGGGCCCTTATCCAATAGGACTGGAATCCTAGCACCTTGAAACAATAATATTTAGTGAAATAAATCAGACACACAAGCTTAAATATCATACGGTTTCTCTTGTACAAGAAACCCAAACTATAAATAAGAGAAAAGTAAAAGATAGATAATAAGAAATAGGGAGATAGATCTTTTGCAAAAGGTAAAGGAACCAAGAGATGGAGGAAGAGGTTAGGGAGGAAAGAGGAAAGGGATGAACAAATAAAGGAAAGGAGAGTACAGTAATCCTCAAGAGAAGGAATGAGGACTGACACCAAAGGGCACTGGAGAAGAGGTAATTCGTTTCAGATTATTGAAGAGAGAATATGCAGGATTTAGTTTTGGATTGGATATAAGGGTGGAAAGGTGAGAGGAAGAGAACAATCTAGAACAAGAGTTGACAACATTTTTTCGTAAAAGGACAGGTTGTAACTGTTTGCATCTTCTCAGGCCATATGGATTTTCTTTGGCATTTACTCAACTCTGCTTTAATATATGAAAACACCCTTAGAAAATATAATACATAAAAGAAAAGTATATCCTAACCCTAACCCTAACCCTAACCCATAAACTATTATTTATAAAAACAGGGCATGGGCCACATTTGGTTTGCAGATGGTTCTTTGCTGACCCCTCCTTGATCTAAAATAACATCCTGAAAGAACACAAAAGGTTCTTTCGTGGCACAGAAACTAACAGACACTGTGCAACCCCAGCTCTTCTGCCATCTCCCATGACATGATGGGAAGAGCAGAGGCCCTGGACCTATTGAACAGAAGCTGGCATTCATCAGACAAGCCCTCCCCTCAGTCCCCCACTGCCCAGGGCTCTTTCCGCATTAGCAAAATATGTACAGAATTTAATGTATTTCTCTGTGTCAGAAAAAAAAAAATACATTAAATTTACAGTGATAAATTCCAGAACTAAGGGTATCTTTAGGTTATAGAAATCAATGAAATAAGTACTTTACAGATATCTTCAGTAAACATTTATTGATTGTATCCTATATGCATGTACTTTAGTAGGACTAAATACAAGGCTGAAAAAGACCTAGACATCGGAGAGTTCATTATCTATTGAAGGAAGCCAAACAAAAAATTTCAGTATTTCACAATAAATAACCAGAAAAGGCATCCCCAGGGGATCAGGTGGGATTCAGAAAGGGAATATAAAAGAAGGCAGGAAAAAGTATGAGTTGTCTAGGACTGTGGTTCTCCAGGGATACGTGACAAAGGACAAATCTTCTTTTCTTTTAATTCCCAGTCTATCCCGGACAGATGTGTTTGTAAAATAAAATACAAATGAGTTATTTGAAAAATAAAATTTAAGAAGGCACAAAATGCCTACTTTTAAATTGTTAGCATCTATCTGTCTATCTATCTATCTATCTATCTATCTATCTAATTCTGTTTCTATAAAAATATCAGAACAAACATCGAACTGGATAAAAGGGAAAGAATTACAAAAATAAGTCATATTGCCATTAAAAGCATGTGTAGAGCAATAAGAAAGAGAATGACTATTGTACTTGTTTTGCAGTCACAACAAAACCAAAATTTGTAAGTAAACTAGCAATTTCCCATTCTCACTGCAATAGGTACACTTTAAAAGAACACTCTGCAGTTAGTATTTAGACTGTAATGTAATAAATGTGCCTGTTTCTTGATTGTTAACTTTTGTGATATAGGTTGGATGGGTGGAAATGCCATTTGCAAGGGCTAATGTGTATTTAAACTCTTTTATACTTTAATACACTCGGAATAGAAAACCCAGTCTCAAAGAGATTTAGTGATAAGAATAGAAGTGGTTTTAAGCAATTTCAGTGTGCTGGTGATATTCATTTTTATTTTTAATCAAAATGGAACAAGTAATGTCCTGTTTTAATTAATTCTTCATTAGCACCCAGTCCTGTCAATTTATCTTGTAAAGTATGTTTGAATTTAAATTCCCTTTGAATGAAAGAAATAGATTCTGAATTTTGTATACTTTGGGTTACCATTAGCAAACTAATTTTAAAATCTCACATATTTAACACTGTGGTACTCTCGTATGCAGCTTATACCAAATGTTTCTGACTTTGTGAATCTGATAATAACTAAACAGATCTATATCCTGTTCAGAATAACAAGTCTACTGATCTTGCCTTTGAATGTTAGCAATGTCAAATTTCAACAAAGGTTTCTATCTTTCCTTAGTTTTGTTTGTTTGTTCTTTCTTTCTTTGTCTTTTAGACAGAGTTTCCCCATGTAGTTCAGGCTGGCCTTGAAGTCTCTGTGTAGCCCGTGTAGAATATATCTTGTCATTTCCCAGTGCCTTACAGAATTTCAACCTATTACCATTAGAATCATATATAAAAATAATCTCAGAATTCAAGAACTATATCATGGCATTTTACTAATACGGACGTTTTACTCAAAAAAGTCTCTTGGAGAACACAGGTTATTATATATACGTGGAGAGACAGGGAAACTTGGCCAACACTATTTTTTGTTCCAACAAAAGTTACAGTAAATAAAAATAAATATAGTAAGTAAAACAGTAAAATGTTCCTGAAATCATTTCTTGCTTTTTTATGTCTTTAGTCAGTAGGCCAATTCAGAATTTTTAAATTTTGTTTCCTTTTAAGCATAGAATTATAATCAGGAAAGAATTTAAATTAAGTGCTTGTAATCTATTTTCCCTAATGAATAATACCCACAATAAAAATGAGATTCTTGACAAAAGAAAGGCAAAAAGACACATTTAATAATTTGGTGAGTATTTTTGGGGGGTTGCATAAGCATTTGTTCAGAATTTCATTACTGTCTCTGAAACAACTATCAAATACGATTCTGAGTACATGACACTATTTTGATAAACACTGTAGCATCCCTTTTGATAAACTTTCTGCCAAACCCCTCTTAATTTCACCGGCCAGAGCATTAGTGGTGAACTTTCCGTCTTGTGTTATAATTTTTGTGTCTTATCTCTAATGTAAATTCCTGAAGGGGGTTTCTTATTTTCTTTCCACAGTAGCCTGAATCATCCCTTGTAGAAAATATATGTGCATCTGAATCAATGAATGGTTAGATGTCTGGCTGGCTGGCTGGATGGTTGGTTGGATGGGTGGGTGGATGGATGGGTAACTGAAAGAATATGGACGTTGGTTGATTTTACTTTATTTGGAGCTCATTTTACCATCAATGAACCAATATAATATATTCATGTTGTGCTCCATAGTATAAACTACTAAGGATTATGATTTTCCTGGTTATAAATAAAACAAACAAAAAATACCAAAATTAAGAACAGTCTCCTCAAGGCTGACAGTGAATCATTATGAAGACTTTCTTCAGAAATGTACCCAAACAATGAACAATGCTCCTCAAACCTTGGCCTTAGCTAAGTAACAAATGTCCCAGTTAATCTTGCTATCTGACTATTTTCTTGTAATAAATATCTTTTCTTTGTGGAAAAGAATTTTGCCAAGATTCAGGTGAACAAAATCTAATGTTTTAACCTGTCAAATTATGAGAGTTTTTCCCAAGGGCTCATAATGCTTAACATTTTGCTTAGCACTGTTGAAGTATTTGAAATAATTTCTCTTTAAGATTTTTCCTTTGATTCTTCTTGTCTTGTAATATTTAACTGGAAACAATAGATTATCATCTTACTTAAGGATGTAATCAAGAGAACAAACCTGCTGCAAATAAGTTATGAGATTTTCTCCCACTCTTTTTCGAATTTGAAAAGATGCTATTTTTAAAATTTTATATAAAATTTTTGAATATTGTGTCAGAATAGAAGAGAAAAAATGAACTAACATATCTATATTTTATAAATATATAATTTATAAATATAAAAAACCTTATAAATTTCAAAGTAAAATATAAATGCTGTGATTCTTTAGCAGTAAGATAGTGCTGATCTCTGCTATTTGGACAGCCTTTCTGGTAATTTCTCTCTAGATGAAGCCTCATCATATCACAACTGAAGAACAAAATTATACACATTTTAGACATACCACTGAGTAATCAGCTCCCTTCAGAAGGATGTTTTGGCTAAATAATGAAAACATCTTAATAACTGAAATTATTACCCACTGAGTTGCTGTCACCATAATGTTCTAAAACACGAATTTCCTGGGATGAGAAACAGCTTTTTAGCTGGAGTTTCTTAAGGAAAACTTTATCAATTTTACCATTCTTGGCGTGAGTCAAAATTTCTTCTCCTTTCCTCTCTTCCTCATTTCCTTTTTTTCCCCTCCCTGCCTCCCTTCTATCCATCCTTCTCTCTTTCTTTCATTTCTTTCCTGTTTCCTTTCTTCTTCTTCCCACCTTGCAGACATGTTTAAACTACTAGCATTGAACATAAAGGAAATTTCCATTTGTTGTCTTTCTAAATCTGTATATTAAACTGATAACATTTTACCCATTTGTCTTTAAAATTTTTTTCAAAACTTGTTAAAATTGGCTATCACTTCCCAAGAGAAGTTAACAAGAAATCAGCAAATTGTCCATGAAAATGTAATGAAGTTTTGCAATTGAAATAACCTATATTAATATTTTGCTTTATAATGTTCCCTTATTTTTTTTGAAAATAAGTGTGGCGCATAAGTGAATTGGCTGTTTTATTTTATGAGGTCAAAGTATGAATTGTATATGATTGTGAGATGAAAGAGAATTTAATAATTTATTAATAATCACCTATATTTGATATAAAAGATAATGCTATTTCACAATTTCTACTCGTCCCATTGCTCAGGCTGTCAAAACATAATCTTTTTACAGAATAAGAACACTGACAACAAAAGTCTTTTCCTTTATTAGTCAGGAAATGTCATCAGACCTGGGTAAATATTTGGGATGGTGTCTGTTACCTACAGTAATAATTTTTCAAATGTCTGTTTGATAAGAACCCACACAAATGGCACGTGTTTCTGCAGACTGAAAGGGAAAATGCAGCACCGATTAGATCATATCTGTACCAAGAATGATAAATTCTGTAACACCATCTATTATGCTTATCAAAACATCTTAAATTATCCATTGACCAATGTGGAGATACAAGAAAATGTTAGTCATTTGGAACTTGCTAATTTGCTTGAAAAATCCTACATTTTAAAAAACTGCTTAAGTATAATGGTTGAACTATTGTTTGAAGAAATTTAGAATATTGTCAATATGTAATCATTTAATGTTTTAAAAAACAATACATTCCTTTGGTCAAGATTGTCTTCTAAATAAAAATTATTTACAAAGGGTACATGGTTCCAATTCCAAGGCCAAAATTATAATCCTGGGAATATTTATTTTGGAAAGAAATTCTATGTGCTTAATCTATAGTCTGGAGTACTAATATAGAAATTTGTTTATATGGTTGCCACACCCCTCCTTCATCTGAATATCCATGTGTGTAAGTGTGTGTGTTCGAATCTGTGTGTGGGTGGTTAGACATTCTATGATATATGTGTATGCAGTGAACTATTGAAAAAGTTCAAAGCTGTTAAAATACAGTTATGGATTTAAAAAAATAAATGCTTATAATATTAGTTTAGAAATCAGGAGATTAAATCATCTACTTTATGATTACAGTTGTACAAACAACAACAAATCTATGCAGAGAAAGAAAAAAGATGTTATCATTAGTTGTTTGTAGTTAGATAACCTATAAATGATTTTTTTATTTTCTTCTTTTACTTATAATAAAATATCTGTTACGTTTTACTAAAAATTAATGGTGATTTATTTCACAATGATTTTTTTATTTTCTTCTTTTACTTTTAAAATATTTTCCATAATAAAATATCTGTTACGTTTTACTAAAAATTAATGGTGATTTATTTCACAAGTAGTAGAATTAGTTTGCAAGTACATATAATTTCTTTTTTGTCTAGTACTATAAAATTAATAGATTGACTGAGCAGAATAATTTAAATTAAAAAATCTTCATCCTTGTTGAATTTATTATCAGGTTACCCTGTAAGTCTTTGGTTATATCTATCCTGCTCTGTTTAAATATGGTAGATACTAAGAATAAGATAGAGTTTTTAGGGGCTGGGGATTTAGCTCAGTGATTAGAGTGCTTGCCTTGCAAGCACAAGGCCCTGAGTTCGATCCCTGGCACCACAAAAAAAAAAAAAAAAAAAAAAAAAAAAATAGAGTTTTTTAAAAAATTATTGGAACTTTCAGAATTTCTATGAATTTTGAGTATCTAGGAGTACAGTCTCTTTATATACTTCAATGGACTTGCAAAGCTAAGTTATTGATCTTTGGCTTTCTTATAAAATACTCTTGGATACTTCTTCACCAATACTTTCTCACAATGTTTTGGATTTGGTTCTATTAAAAAATATCCAAGTATTATAAAGGACAAAGTGCATATCAGGGCATATGAATCATACTCCTGGACATGCTGATGCATTACAGCCATGTTGGATGAGTAATTTAATTTCTCTATGCTTAAGTGTTCATATTGTACACAGAAACAGAAAATAAATAGAACATTATCTATTTTTCATAGTAAATTAAATTTTGTAATTTTACTATGCATTGTGAACATATGCAACCTGAGAGACTTTCCCTAAAACCAGACTTTCTCTAAGTTTAAAGATAACATTCTAGACAAAAGAAGAAAATTTATTATATATAAAGAACAATGTCATAAATCATAAATCATTTTTATGACATTGTCATTTTTATGAAACAAGGACTATATTAATCACTGATATTATCATTGGTAATATTTTTAATGTATGGAGTATTTTGTTACTTATCAAACATTCATAATTTGGTATAAATTATTACAATTTGTTATAGAAAAATTCGTATTTTGGAGTAGGATTTTTGATTCCCTTGACCACTGTCTAGTAATTTTCTCTTGGTCTCTAGTTGCCTGCCTCCCACTTGTAATAATAGCCTTCCCATGCAATGCAGCCAGCCCCTAGTCAGGGTGTTATGTTTTCTTTATATTATTAACAAAATAATTATATGTGAAAATGATTAACTTTTAAGTTTAAATCTCCAAATATCCCACTATGTTTCAGAACCTGACTGTGCATTCATTATTGTTTCTTGCTCACCTCAGAGTCCTTTAATGTATCAAAATTATAGAAAGTCTTGAGATACAGCTCGGTGCTAGAGCACTTGTCTAGCATGCCCGAGGCCCTGGGTTCCATCTCCAGTACCATGAAAAGTTGTGTGCTTGTATAATTATATATTTATATGTACACACATGTACATATATATGTTTAAAATTAAAGTGTATTTTCTTACAGTACTTTGAAAATTCTCTACCCAGATCCCACATATTGCTAGAAATTTCACAGTTAACATAAAGGCAAGATTTAAATAGGAGGTACAATGTAGGTTTTAGGAGTTTGAAGGGAAATGATCTCCTCCTGCCAGTCTTTACACTAACTGACTGCATGACTTTGCTATAATTTCTTAACCTCTTATGCCTTAATATCCTCACTAATAAAATGGAAATAATACTAGTTCATAGGATCATTGAACAATGTTTGTTATTACATATAGAGCACACTCAGCAATGCTTGGGTATGTGAGACTAGTTATTACATTAGCGACCAGACTTTGCTGCACTTGTTTCTTCATCAATTCTAGTTTAGTAGTGGCCGAAATATTGTGTGCATGTATTGTGTGCATAAGGATACAATGGTTGTATCTGGTTATATTCAATTATTTTCACAGATGATTCAAGTATATTGTGTGCATAAGGATACAATGCACAAAACATTGTTGTATCTGGTTATATTCAATTATTTTCACAGATGATTCAAGTATATATGTGTGTGTTCATTTTGTGTTTTCTTTATAATGTTTTATATCCGGAATATATAACAGATGAGACTTCACTATTTAAAGTAAATCTGAATACAGTTCCAGGTACATAGTAAGATATTGACTAGATTGAGTTTTAGCAGTTAAATTAATCTTCCTGCTTTATGCTAAAGTCAGTTATTTCTACTCCCCCAAATAAGTTGATTTTTCTATAACTCTCCTCTGTTGTTTTCCTTTATGCATATTTATTTTTATCTTTGAAGGTTCATTTACTATTTACTTCAGCTTTTTGAGCCTTTTGTACTTTTATTACTATATGAATGCAGTACATAATGATTACATTAATTGGTACATGTACATAAACATTTTAATTCTTTTTTCCTCTTCCCTCCACCTACTCCATGTTCACTATTTTGAAGTGGAGATAATAATGTTGATTTTTTTACAGTCTGAGAATTGAGATTAATAAATGTTACCTCTAAGTAAATTAATAATACCTGACATGTAGGGGACATTATATACTATACAATATACTATATGTTTATTGGAATGTACATTGATATATCTTATTATTTCAGTATTATAAAGAAGTGATTCATTAACTTTGTGGTGTGTATTAGAGTTTCATAGATTTTTATCTTACTCAGTTTTTTATATATCTGTTTTTGCCAGACACATTTGCTAGATGTGGCTGGTTGTTGACAACTATAGAAATGAACTAGGTAGAGAGGTCCTTGATATCACAAAGTTTCACTATAGCTTTGATTGTTTGCCATTGTTACTGCTCTGCAGGAGAATTATCCTAATCACTGTGTTTTCCTCTGACAGTTCTTTCAAGCATTTGATTGGAGGACTGGATGATGTTTCTAATAAAGCATATGAGGATGCAGAAGCTAAAGCAAAGTAAGTGATATTATTTTCTTTAGATTTCATTCTGATCAAATATTTTGAATATAAATACTATCAAATATTTTGGTGGACTTAAAAAAATCCAACATTCTGATAGTAGGAATCTAATTACTTGAGAAGAAAAAGAAGCAGAGCATTTAATTAAGATAATTATTACACAATATGCGTATGCAGTAAATACGTCTCTTTAAACATGAATCTTCACTTTTGTGATGAAGATCATCTCACCAAGGTAAATAGTTAGCTTAAAATTAATATGAACAACTGAATGTAAAGATGTAATTTGTCCTTCCAAAGAACATTCTAAACAAATAGTAGTGTTGCTCAATAATTGTTTCTGTAATTGCACGAAAATAATCTAGAAATATTTGCCTGGATATAATCTTTATTATTTTATATTGAACTTACAAACCTAACAATTGTATGAGATGGTAAGTATCTCATTAATTATCGTTTGATATTATTTGATATTAAAATATAATTCTACAACAAGGGTAATTTGCTTTCACATAAAAAATTAATGTTTCATAAAGATTTGAAGTTACTCAAGATTCACTCTTTCCATAAAATTTTTAGGTCACATTAAAAACAAGCTGTCACTATAATCCTCCTTTTTTAATCCAGTGCAATTTAGCATTGTATATTGTATAAGATACTTGAAGAATTAAATGGATAAAATTTAGTGTTAAATAGATAGATAGTTCCAGGCCATAATTTAATTAAATGGCTTTGTGGTAACCTTAAGAAAACGAAAAGAAATAAAATCATTTATTTTCCATTGAGAATCCATGAGGATGAAACATTTTCTAGAACTAAAATATTAAGAACTGTTCTCCATGTTAACCCTGTAAAATCATATTATTTTCAAATTGTATAAATACATTCACAGTTTCTTCTTTATTTAGTTTTTTGCTTTTCTCTAACTTTGGAGGGAGACAAGGGTTAAATGTCAGCAGTGCCTCTGGCAAGATTTATGCAGGGCATTAAACTGGCCAGGACATGCCACCCCACACAGTCCTTGGTGCTTTTGATATACAGTTAAATTTACAGAGACCAATTATTCCGTATATATTATGTAAAACTAATTTTACCTCGGCCAGCATTCTTTAATCTTTTGTAAGCAAAATTTGCTTGCCTGGGTAGCACATTGTTGAATTACATGGAGTTTTTAAAAAAAAATCGATTATTTTTTAATAAAAACAATAATATTTAGTTACAAGACAATTCAGTTATTATTAGAGTACAAAAAAGGGTAATGAAATGACTATCTTCATCAAGGTGCTTCCCAATGTTTTTATTCAACCCATAGATTTGATAGATTACCCATTGTCTTTGTCCTTTTTCCCATTTTACTGATAAACAATTGAAACATAAAAATTACATACGGTTCAGATGTAGAAGATGATTTGATATGCGTATACATTATCAGATGATTTCACAATGATAACACATCATGAAGACATGCCTCGCCTCACTCACATAGTTACATTTATGTATTTGTGTGTGAGGAGAGCATGTAAAATATGGGGTCTTAATAAATGTCATCTGCGACAGACTTGTCTGAATTTTTCTGCTCAATTCATATGAAACCCAAATGAATGAATAAATTACATTTCTTAATACTTACAAAATGGAAGTATCTTGATGAAAATAATCTCTAAAATTTTTGATTCAAATTCTAGAGAGACTGATGATATGAATTGCATTCCTCAAAATAGCCACATTAAAAAATAAATAAATGTTGGCAGAGTCATTGTTATGTTTCTCAAATGTTCTCTTTTTATAAATTTTTATAAAAGTCTATACAAGTAATGTAAATATTACTATCTGAAGGTTTCTGAAGTGCAAGTCATCTCTTAATTAGGTATCTTATCACTCCGAGTAGGCAAACTATGAATCATTCCTCAGGGAAAACCTAGTTGCACTAACAAGTTTAAACATCTGTTTCTGTTAGCACTGTTGTCTTTATTGAATTTCTTCCCCTTAAGTACCTTGTACCTTCACTTTGTATTTAAGAGACTTAGAAGATTTGCCTTCATTGCAAAGACTAAGAACAGGCTCTAATTGCTTTAAACTCCCTAGATAATTCTGTTAATGCCTCTAAATTTCTATATAGATCACAAAATCTGTACTATTTAGCACTCAGTGGCTCCACTGTAAACTTTTTTTTTTTTTTCAAAATCCCCTCGGTTTTACAAAAGCCATGAAGATTAATATTTTTAAAATAAAAAATGGTGATGTTACTTATCCATGTGAAATCATTATCAGTATTATTTCCTTCTCTGTGCCTGTCTGGGTAAGAAAACAAAGAAACAATAACAAGAAAAGTAGGACTGAGTGTAAAGACGGATTCCATTGATACACTTAAAAACTCACATGCTGTTAGCATGACAGACTCAGTGGCAGGATGGTTCCCCCAAATGTAGACTGTTCTTTCCAGAAAAAAGTTATGCCAAGAACTCAGCTCAGGCAGCTGATCCAGAAAGATTGGCTTGAGAGAAATATTTCACGGAAATGGTTTTAAAAAATCCTTTACTGCGGGACACATCTGAGACGTGGTATGTCTCATAAGATATATTTTCTACAAAATTATTATTGACAAAAACTTCACCTTCATGGCGTATTTAAGCTTCTCTTGATTGCTAGTAATTATCTGTTCAGAGTTTCTCTTTTAAAAATATGAGTTATAATCACTAAAACATTAGGAGAGACAACATCAGATCAAAGTTAAGGGTCATTAAATCTTATTTGGAACAAAAAGTAGCATGTGTGATGACAGGTATGTATTAATTTCCTTTGTGAATATGTATTCATTCACTCATAAATATTTAGAAACTTACTTGTTATAAGTCAGACATTGTGCTTTATAATGTGCATCTCAAGTATAAATCAAATTTTCTAATACAGTCATCTGTATTAGTTGGGAGGTTGATATGTAAATCAATGATTAGTTTTCCTCTGTAATTCTAAGAATAAATTATAAAATGTATTATCATATAATTCTATTTACACATAGAATCCTATCTCCATATTTAAATCTTTTCCTGAAAAATCGTAACCATTCAGAAATACCAAAATAAAAAAGTAAATGTTTTATTTCATTATGTTAAGTATTTCTGATACTTGGATACAGCCTATTTCTTAAATGAAATATTTGAAAGTTAGGCCATCATTGTAGATTACTGTATTCAGCAATGAGAGACTGAACACATTTTCAAATAAAAAGCATATGTGTGTGTGTGTGTGTATACTTATATATGTATTTCAACTTAGCTTATTAACTTTAATATTTTATCAAAAAGTCTTTAAGATTAAACTCATAAAGTAATTTACACAAATCACAGCTGTATTCTCGGATTAAAGTCAAACAGAGAATTTTAAAAAATGGTGTTTTTACTTATTCTGTATATTCTTATCATTCTTATTATGGTGGTGGTGGTGATCCTGAAGATTAAACCCAGGGCCTTCATACTGAACTACTCATCCTTAGCCCTTCTTAAAAAATTTTAAGGCAGGGCATTTTTAAACCAGTTAGTTTCTCATGCTGGATTTATACTTGCAGTACTCCTGCCTCGGCCTTCGAGAGTGCTAGGATTACAGGCATACACTATCATTCCAACCTTTATTTAAATGGTGTGTACTTTCATTATTAATAACATAATATGGCAAGATAAAGAAAAGGAAAACCAAACACTACTGCTATTAGTTATCTTTATGTTTTAGAATTATATTTATAGTACACATAAAATTTTATATCTTGGTTCCTTGATTTAACATCATACTTTTATTTTTTTTTCTTTGTCAGAAGGCTAATTTTTATTTTTTTTTATTTTAAACCAAGAACATGTATTGGTACATTTTACATATAATGGTTACATTCATCACATTTATTTTGTACCTGTACATGATGCATCTTGGTTCTCCCCCCTCTTCCCCACCCCTCCCCTCTGTTCCCTCCCTCCCTAATTAGAGCAGGTTTATGCTTAATTTTCCATATTTTCCCTTTCCCTTTTCTTTCCTTTGTTGCCTTTCTGCCTTTCCCCTTCTTTCTAGTACTCCTCTCCTTTGTATATTAGCTTCCTTTTATATAATATCTATTACACCTCTCTGTCCTTATTTACAGTTATGATTTCTCATATCAGAGAAACAATTCGATGTGTACTCATGAGTGTCTGACTTATTTCACTTTGCTTTTCCCCTTCTTTCTTTCTAGTACTCCTCTCCTTTGTATATTATCTTCCTTTTATATAATATCTATTACACCTCTTTGTCCTTATTTACAGTTATGATTTCTCATATCAGAGAGACATTTTAATAGGAAGATGTGCTCTTCATAAACCTCATTTAATGGTGATCTGATAATACAATGAATGGAAACCTTGAGTTCTAGACTGACTCACGTTAAATCCTCCTGGATTCAGTTTATTCTGCATTGGAAGATAAGATCACAATCACATTTCTAAAAAGACAAAACAAAACAACAGCAACAAAAACAAAAAACAAACCACGAAAACCACTTTCAAATATGTCTCATGCAGTAGCACTTTCCCAGTAACTTTGTGTCTTGACATTCATAGGAGATAGACAGCTATAATGAATTGCACTAGTTACCCGTCCTCTATCCAGGAGTCTTGTTCTGAAGCCTGCTAGGATCCATATCTAAGCATTTCCAGCAAAGTTCTAACAGCCATACGAATATAAATTTGTACATGCATTTAATTATGGTGTAAATTGAGCAGACATATCATTCTCCATGAGAAATGGAGAATATATCAAAATCCATGGAAAACCTCCAATGAGCACAGTGATGTTTTTTAACCTGAAGACCACTTGATAGACATACAAATTTAAAGACTCTCTACAATGACTCACCACCCCTCAGGCACAAGCAACATCCACGCTCATTCATTTTCTCACCTGTGTTCATTTATTCTACAAATATTTTCTGTGTGCCTACAAAGTGCTCCACATGAAACAGTGAACCAAATAGACGTGTTCCTTGCCTAACTCTCCCACTGGTGCTTAGGGCCCAGTGGGAGAGACACAGACATTCAACATTCTGAGAAGACTTAGACTGGAATCAGCTGTTATAGTCTAGACACAGCAATGGAGAACATTCCAGACAGAAGAATAGTTTGTGAAAAGCTTTAAGAACAGAAAGCAGCACTTCATATTCAAGGGACTAAGGTATCAATGTCAGGGGACTGGCGGGAGAGAGGGAAGGAGGAAAGGAGAGACAAACAGACCAGGAGAGAGAGACAGAGAGAGAGAGACAGAGAGGAGCGAGATAAAGGATGGAATGGCGGCAGATGCCAACTCTTGCAAGATTTTGTAGGTCATATTAGGAAATCAGGAAAATCACATCAGACTTCTAAACTGGCAAATGAGATGAGTTGATTGATGCTGTACTAGAACTCTCTTTTTTTCTGTGGTTGGAAGGATATAAAGTGAAAACAGGGAACGTAATCAGAATTGTTTTTCAAGTACAAGTTAATGGTAGACAAGGCAAGAGTGATCACAATATGAATCGATACGAATAGAGAAACTCATTTGAGAGATACTTAATGTGCAAAGACAAAGGACTTTCTTTAGGAGATATATTTTGGAGGTCAAGGGGAGAAAGGGCGAGGATGATAAAAGGATTTTAGGTCTAGAACATTATGGAGGTGACGACATCCACTGTGGTAGAGAAAGCTGGAGTAGTTACCACGTTTTGTGAGGGGGAAATCATGGACTGAACTTTGGGCAGGTTCAGTGTGAGGTAGTTCTGAGAAATGGCTCAAGGAAGAGATTGGTATCAGATCAAGAGTAAGAAGCATTTCAATGATAAATGACAGTTAAGCTATGAACGAGGCAAAAGAAAGACAGAATGACAAGAGCGTGGCACTGAAGACTGACTCTTAGGGACACCTGGCATGGCATGTAAAAGTAAGAGAAAGGAGAAGGATTTGGCAAATACACACACAGAAAAAGGAAAAAAGCTGAGAAAGAGAGATAAGATGTAGTAGGAAAACCGGATGTAAACATGGTGTCACAGCAGCCGAGAACAGAGTATGTGTGTGTTAGACCATTTGGGCTGCTGTAACATAATACTGTGAACTGAATGGCTTATAAACTACAGACATGTTTTCTCACAGTTACAGAGGCTGGGCTGTCCAGGATCAAGGCACCCACAGGTTCAGGGTCTGACGAGTCCTCATTCATAAACAGGGGCCTTTTCACTATAATTCCCCATCCCAGAGGTGTGAATGAGATCTTGGGGTCTTTTCTGTGAGGGCACTACTCCTGTTCCTTGAGAACTCCCAGAGGCCCCACTCCCAAGACCATCGGAGTGGGGATTAGATTTCAATGTATACATTTCGGGGAGATATAACATCTGTAGAACATCTGTAACGGTACATTTCAAGAATAGGGGAGGAAACAATGCTATGGTGTGTTGTGAGGATTCTAGTGTGTCAGTTAACAAATACCCTTTAGATTTAGCGAACTGCTCATTCTGTTTCACTTTAAGATGAAGTGAGAGGGATGGGGCTTCCCTAGTATGGCCTGAAAAAGAATTTGATTTGCAGGAATAAGAGAGACTGAGCTGATACAAAATTATAAGAAATTTCCAGTAAAATAACCAGAAATATTTGAGTGGAACATCAGCATTCAGAAATATATGTACAGGCTCAATCCAGTAGTGAATGAGAGTTTTGCACTGAGTCAGGGTCTCAAGTCCCTTTAACTTTGCTAGAGGAAGGCAAATTCCTGAAAGGCTGAGTCAGGCCGCTCCAGAGATACAGTTCGTACCACTGTGGTGTGATTTCTCAGTTAAGAAGATCTTTACTCTTCTCTTTATCTTGTTAGGTTTAAGTATTGTCCTCCCCAAAGTAGCTATAAAAATAATAAATTCTCCTAAGAATGAAAAGATTTTCCTAGCTTTGAAGCATAAATTTGTACACAAAGTCCTTTAATTCCAGTGATAATATAAGGTTTCCTCTGAGTACTAAGAGGAAAGATGGACATTAAACAAGCCCAAATTTGCCAAAAGCTTAATTAATATCCATCTTTGGTACCACTATTTTATCTTGCTCTATTCTCCTCTCCATGCACTTAAATATTTTCATTTATTCTCTGCTTAGCCCCCCAAAAAGGACATTCCCAATAGAGTGATATAATACAGAAAGAAATCTTTGAATTAAACAGGACAGATGAAACTAGAGAAGCAGAAATAAGTCTACTATACAAAATACAGCCCTTACTGGGGGCCCTAGAGCTGGTTTTGACTTGTCAGTTTCCTCTTTGCAAGGACTAATATAGAATACTGCCTCCCTGTGGTCCACTCTCTTAGCTTTTTGATGGCATAATTCTATTTTCATATTTAGCCCTCATTGAGTTAAGGCTCCGCTTCTGTTTACAAGTTCATTTGCAAAGGATGCACTGTTAGATATTTTTAGATTTTCAGAACTACTTTTAGTAGTGAACTTGTTTGATGCAATGTGGCAGCAGTAAAAGATGTCCTTTCATCCCAGTTTATTAGCAAAGACAACTCTTTAGTTGCTCACTCTGCCTGTCACTGGGAGGTGGCTCTGTACTCTTTGGCACCCAGTGTCGATTGGGCTCTTGAAAATTCACTCACCAAATGCTTCATGAGTCTACACAAATAGAGAGGTCTTTATTGTTTGGTTACAACTTCTGAGTGCCTTGGGGCCCTCTAGGGCCTAACAAACAGGTTTTGAAGGTGCACATCTAGTACATGAGGGATTGCTCTTTTGTCCATAGACTTTGAAATCTGGGCCTTTCTTATTAGTGTTTTTCTGCCAGACATTTTGGACTAACGATCTTAGTATTCCCACAATCTTACCAACGGTGTACTTAAAATAACTTGATCTCATGTAGGCAGTTCTCAGGGAAATGAGCCTAGAAATTTGTTTTTACCCTATGGAAAGATTTCAAGTGAGCAATATCCTGTTGAAAACTAAAGCCAATGAAACGGAAAGAACACTGAGAATGGCATTATGAAATAGCCCTCAACGCAGAATTAGAACTTGCTGACCAATTGTACATTGAGTGGTGGGAAGACAGCTACTGTCTCTAGGCAATAAAAATTGTTTTCCATTTTGTTGTAGACTAAAATATAGGAAACAAGAGAAATTTTGCAGTATTTGGCCTTGAACTAATAAGTTGGCTTTCAATCATGCAAGAGCTGTTTGCTTTATATTCTGGTACACATGGTCAGGCCAGAAGAGGTGCAGAACAGTTTCTAAAGCCACCGATACCAGGTTAATACTTAGTGTGTTTGTTACTACAAAGAGCATCAAAGTAAATTTCTCTTTTGAGGAGAAGGAAGCTGACATGATTGCTCTTTTAGAAAATGGTTTTCAAGATAAAACCACTTGGTCTTGGATCTGAGTATTTTTTCCTATTTCATTGAAAATTTTAAAACTCAAAAGCCATTTGCTCATTTTTCTCCAGTGCTTGTCTCTAAGACTTCCTAGATAATAAGACTTTATAAATGTGAATCCAGTATGCCCCTGCATGCAACCTTTTTTTAATTGACAGAGGACGGGACTAAAGAGAACTGAAAATTCTTGTGCTGCTGGCTAGCTTGGTAAAAACAAAAGGACTTGGTTGTTGACTCTGTTTCCTTCACAAAGGAGGTTTCTTTTCCACACTTACTGTATTAGCTAAGGACCATTAAAACTTACTTTCAAAACATCAGGCGCTCTTTATATCCTATGAGTAATCACATCTCACACGGCAGTGAGATTGGCCTTTCCCGTCCCCAAACTTCCACAGAAATCCCAGCAATCTAATATATGTATTTTTTGGTATGCATCATGTCCTATGCATGTTTGTGATTCTTTTTAAAAGAGAGAAGTAATACTTACTAGATCCATTTGTGTTCTTAGTAACAGTTTCAGTGGAAAGAAAATCATTGGAAGGTCCTTTTTCTTGAGTGAAGAATGGTTCTCTCACTGGCATGAGTATAGAATCATTCTAAAACTTCTTTGCAGATAAGGTTGAGCCACTTTATTTATTTATTTTTTTAACCAAGAACATATATTGGTACATTGTCCATATATTGATCACATTTAACATGTTTGTTTTGTACCTGTACATGGTGTCTCTTGGTTCTCCCCCCTCTACCCTCCCCGCCCTTCTGTTCCCTCCATCCCTATTTACAGCAGGTTTATTTACAATCTTTTGATTTGTGTTTCCTCCAACTAACCAAATAAGCTATGAGAACCTTTTTAATTTTATGAAGGGGACGCTAAATCCAGAATATCCGTTTAATGGGCCATATCAAGAGATTCAGCCTGATCCAGCTTTGTGTTCCCTTTACCATCATCCCACACCTTAAAATGTATCCTGATACCACTTCCCCAGAACTCTGCTTGTAAGGCTTAGAAAACACAAGAAATTCTTTGGGAGTGTAGCACACACCTGCTTGTGGGTCACGCATGTGCCACATCTTTTAGGAGCCTCCTGAAATTTGAGCTTGGTTATTGGCCTGGAGGCAAAGTGGTCAGTGAGATGGGTCCTGCAGAGCACTGCACTTGTCTTGCTTTGTAACTGTGACAGAAAGGACATTACTGTTTTCATAAGCGACACGGGAGTGGCTTCCTCAGGTACAGAGAGACCAACACCACAGGAAGTAGGAGAGGGGACGCTCCTGCCACCGAGATGGGAAATCTATACTACTAAGGTTGAGCCACTTTAGAGAGAAAACTTCTGAACCTAGTGAGGGAAAGGGTACTAATGTTCTGTACTGAAGAGTTCTCTTGGTGAGGCTAGGTAGGGAAGAGAGTTCTTGGAAGTTTGAGAGCATGCTTTAGTCATAGCACTATTGCTATAATCTCCATGTGAGTCTCACTAAACAACCTAGCCCCCGTGGGCCTGTTACCTGATCTGTAAAAATGTCAGTCCTGAAACCCTTTCTAGTTTTTATCTTTAGGCTTCTAAGATGTTTAAAATGTGCATATTAAGACTTTTTTTAGAAGCATGACTACCTACTATAAAAACATTATCTTCACCTTTGCTATTTTTCTGCATTTATAATGAAGACAATGTTTGTAGCTGTCAAGAGAAAACAGACTATTCAGGATCATGAAATAGTTTGTGGGTCTATATTTTAGTAAAGGTCATATTTCTTTTCTCTTCTAATTTGAAGGTACTGTTAATAGTGCTTAGGGTCTTCAAAGTATTTACACCAAAATTATGTAGTTTTGCTTGAAGTTGATTGTGATAATTCATAGTAGGTAAGTAAATTAGCCTTTAGATACAGCACTTTTCTTCTTCATCATTACACATACAATTTTCTCTTTCCAATATGACATAGAGATATGATAATAAGCCAGGCTATCTTTCAATAAAATGGCATTAGAAAATTATAGAGTACCTTTGAAACTGAAAAACGTTATACTAATATTTCCCCCGTGGATCCTTTCAGAAAGAAATGATTTTTAAGTAATGAATTAAAATGGCAGCATAAATCATTTTGTTCCACTGAACATAATATACTATATTAATTTGCATCCTTGAAATGTTATTAGGGGCAGATGAGACGTAGTAGTGAAACACAGCTTTTGCTTAGAGCTACTTACACATCCTGCATTATTTTATTCCAATGCATAAATTGCAAGCATTAATCAACTTTATATACTGTATTAATTACTTCAGACAGCCAGACTGTTCCCTAAGTATATCAGATACGCACATATATGAGGAAAGCTTTTGCTCTCGTGTTCAAAAACTGTACAATTTAGACAGTCTAGATGAGTTACTAATTGAGCGTTTTGAATAGTGATAATCCTAATGTCCTTGAAAAGAGGATAAAACAGCTTCTAAAATGATGAATTTAAGGCCACTTTCAGTTTAAGGACTTGAAAAGTAAGAGTCATTGTGTCTATAAGTCACTTCCCATCAGTTTTTTTAAAAGTTTGTTTTTGTTGAAATGACCCTGAAAACCTTTTCCAGCATGATATGTCTATTATACTGGTAATATTGGCTAATCAATATGTTACAGTTGGATTCAAAGAGCTGTTTTTCCAAGTTCCCTCCTCATTATTATATTAGTGACCGTGTTATTCTTATAGACTCTTCTTAATGGGGCTCCTGTTACTTCTCTCTCAAGTCTCTTTAGTTTATTAACCAAACAATTCAACTAATAGCAGAGAATATGTGTTAGTCTGTTTATCAATGCTCCATTTCAAGTGGGCTTCAAAAAAGTTGACACCTTTATGAACAGAGAAATGTCGGAGAGTGCTTTGTGATCTAGGGGTGTATTGGCCATTTTCTTCAGAAAGCTGTTGATATCAATGAGCATTAATATTCTCTTTTACATTGATGCAGGTGATCAGAACAATAACTTCATATGTCAAGGTACAAGTATATATGGGAGCAGGGAGAGAGTTCGGGAAAACAGGACTATGACAGAAGCATTTGTTGATTGTGGTCATGCATGTTTTGGTCAACAACGAGTCATATGTACAATGGTGGTGCTGTAAGATTCCGTTGCCTAGTGATGTTCAAGCCGTGCTAGTTTGGGAAAGGATGCCCTGTGACGTTCACTTCATGAGAACATTACATAAGGTTGAATTTTTCAGAATATATATTCATTAAGACAAACACAACTGTAATTATCTAGATTATTATAATTATACCACCTAATTTTTAAAACCTAAGAGATACTGTAAAATAGTAACATAAAAATAATCTCATTATATCAGGTATGTTTTTATAGCTCATATTTTCAAGTATTTATTGCATCCATAAGAAACCAGAAAATATTCTTTCTCTAAAAAGCATACATATTATGGGAAGTCAAACAATGTACTAGAAAAGAAAGATCTCACACCATTGCTCTTTTGTATGACCAAATGAAGGCACCTTATCTGCCTTACATAATTCCTTTATCTACATTATTATTTAAATTCACTTATGATATTTTATTTTTTAGTCATTTGCTTTTTAATGATGCCATTACCAAGAAAATAAAACTAAAATAGCTAAATTCATTTTATTAACTGCACCATATGAACCTGACAATATTAGACCATTTTCAGCCTACAATATGGCAATTTATATGGTTCATTGTATTATTTTATAATTTCTGTTGCTATGACTCATAGGGTATTTTAGAGTTAGACCAACTATTGTCAGATATCATGCTACATTATGTAATTTGCAGATACTCATTTCCTTCTAGATGAGCCCGTTCAACTATTTACTTCCATCATATAATTTTAATAGTTTCATAAACAAGCCTATGTACACTTATTGATAAGCTTATTTTATAAGCTTTAGCCTTTTGCTGCTTTTTGTGATTGTAGAAATATCACAGAGCTATACGCATAAGCAAGGAGTTTTCACCCTCTGCCCTATTGACATTAGGCCTGAATAATTCTTTGTTGGAGGGAACTGTCTGATGAATTGCAGAATGTTTAGTAGCATCACTGACCTCTACCCAATAGATTCCAGTATTATATCGTAATCTCCAACCCTCAAACTCATGGCAATCAAAAATGTTTCTAAGCATTACCAAACATATTCCGGGGGGATGGGACAAAATCATCTATTTTTAAGAATCACTGATATAAATAGGACAAAAATAAATGCAAATTTTGGGGGGAAACACTTAAAATTATATTATTATTAAGCACAGATTTTTTTAAATGGTGAAAATGTGCCTTACCTTCCTATAGTTTCACTTCCAAGAGGAACATTTAGGTGCAATTAAAGTATCATGATTGCCATCTAATGAGTATTGAAGTTCCATAAGGGCAGGGTTTGCCAAAACCTGATTAATTCAAATGTTAGCACAAAACCAAATTATACACAGTAATTTATTTACATTCAATGAAGATTCACAGTTTCTCCAAAATACTCAAGATTTACAGAAATCATATTTACTTCTTCAAAGAAGCAGAATTTTAAAGAAGATGAGACAATTAATTACCGAAGAATCTATTTTGTTAGATGCTAAAACTTTGGTTTTAAGATACTAGAGTTGGTAAAATTGCTGAAGCTAAGAAAACGCTCATTCTTAGCTTGATTCTGCACACTGTTGACCAGCATTTTTACACTGGATATTAAATCAATGCAATAGCCTCAAATATAATTACCTTGTAAAATACAATGAATTTTCTTTCTATTCATATAACGCCCTGGGCATTGTACTAAGACAGAAAGCATAAAAACAGATTTTAGGTGAAATAAACATTTATAATAGATGGCTAATATTACATTGGTAACATAATACAAGTAATATATTGTGAAATGGAATACACCACAAAAAGGAACAAATAGGCTACAGGCAAAATGTGAGGTACTTCTGAGGACAGAAACCACAAATTTGACAGTCTCTCCAAATAGTGGCATTTTTACGTTAGAAGTAGCACCAACATGGTTTCATTAACTTTTAGAAATAAAGGGCATGACATTCTTTAAATTCCATCTTTGTGGTAATCACTAACAATGGATTCTGCCAACACAATGCTGTATTGTCATGTGCTGCCCTTCGACATGATTACTATTTCCCAAGTGCTTCCAGGATCTACACGCTGGTCAGTTTCACTTCCTGCTGGTGGAGGAGAGAGCCAGAAACAGAGATGCAGCCATAGTAGTCCACGAGCTGCTGTCATCTGCACGTCATCAGATCCAGAAAGCAAACATTTATAGCACAGAGTCTGTTGGAATTTTGGAGCTGGAGATGAAATCAAAAGTTAGGAAGACATAGGATCTGGAATTATTTAAAAGGCCTCAAAGAGGAATCATGAATTAAAATAGTAAACTGCCAGGATGATAAAACAGGTGACCATTTGAGTGGTTTTGAAACTATGGCTTACAAATGAGAAGGGGTCATTTAGTGGATTATAACCAGCATTTTCATTATTTCAGCATAACGATATATTACTACTATTACTTTGTGATGCTTTTCATACACACATACACATGCACACACACATACATTTACACACACAAAATATAAGGGATGGGTATGGTTAAAAAAATTATTTTACCATGTATACTGGAGTCAAAATTGTTGGAAACCAAAATGAGGGCTTAATATAAATGCTTTTCTCCTAATTTGCTTGTACTATTCATTATAACTCAATTTCATTTTAAAAATCAGTTGTTTGTATTGTGTGTATTGAATAATTAGACTCACCTTATGACTAAAGAGTACTTTTTCTTGTTCAGCTACTTGCCTTGAAAATGTGTGCAGCTGGATCAGGGAAAGCAAGAGAGTGAAAGGGACAAGGTGCAGATCTTTCAGTATGCTAAGCACATGTCCATCCAATCATGGGCTAGAAGTGTCATCTCCATATTCAAAAAAATAGTACATCATTATTATGAGGAATAAATTAAACCATTTTTTAATTCAAAGATGCCAGATGTGTACTAGGCATAGAAAATACAGAAGATACATCCTTCTCTTAAAAAACTTACAATTTAATATGAAATGCAGTAATTGTGTTGTTGGTTGTGGTGCTATTTAATGAGAGAAATTACGGGATTTTTATCTGAGTGCTGAGATGGGACATCTATATCAACTTAAGGGTGTTAAATCTAGAAATTTGTCAAAATTTTTTTGTCAAAAAAAATGTCCCTCAATAGCTAGAAATCTAGTGTAAGTTAATTGGCACCCTGCTTACTTCTTGGTGACAAACGAGGTCTTTAATCTTATCTTTTGCTCATTTTTTGTACCACTGTGAATTTTTATATTTTAATGTATTTATTCCATTTGTCCATGGGAGCCTCTTCAGGGTAGTACCAGGTTTCCTCTGGCACGACCCATTAATTGCCAAGGGTTCTGTTGCTCTCTAGAAAACACAATGCCCGGATTCTTCATGTACATTTCCTCCCTGGTTCTAAAAATCAGCCATTTCTCGAGAAAACCTGGCTCTTTTTAGGCAGAAATGGCACTAAATAAGTGGTCACTGCTAAAGGGATTCTTCACTTCTATACCTTTTTCAGTGGGAGGTGGTTGGGGAATTATTTTTTTATGTGTCATAGTTCACAATATGCATATTAAGATAAGAAGTAGATGTATAATTCCTTTAGAATAACTTTCATATCAAAGTTTTCTAGGTTAATACTCCCATTTACTATTGATTTTCACATCCAAAATGGACTTCCTGTTAATTCAGAAGGAAGTCAAGGATGAGAACTTGGCTTCTAATACTAGTTAAACTAAAAAAGTTCCCAGATATCAATAAATACCATAGTTTCCTTAGACTTGGTGACTTCCTAAGGTATGAAATATTTATATAAAAAGAAAAGAATATTCGTTTAGGTATTGGACTTTAGCTTGCATTAGAAGTTACTTTCTTATGTTAGGCTTTAAAGGGAAAGGATCGCCTGAGTTTTAGAAAGGACACGCACACACACACACACACTTTTTGAACTCTCAGCCTCTCTTTCACTCATGCTTTCATTATTTTTGTCTTTGCCAAGAGCTTCATCTTGTTGTTGTAATGAACTTCGTGATATCTTCCCTTCAGTCTATAGTTTTCAGTGGACAGGAAGTTCCAGCAGTTAAAAGTGATTGCAGTTGAATTCTCAAGGAGCTACAGAGTGCTCCCATTTTTTCAGTCATTTGCCAAACTCTCCTTCTTGCAGAGGAAATAGTAAAGGAAAAATATGACACTTTAGAAATGATCCATTATTTTTACTGTGAGAAAAGCCAAAGAAACTGTCTCTGTTTTCTCAGAACCCACACACTTTACTATTTTTTTCACACATTTTACTATTGAAGTCTTACTTAACTCCCTATCTTTTTATTAACCAAGATCTTTATTTCAGAGGAATTTATTCTTCTTGAAGTAAAAGAAACCTAGCCTTTGTTTGCAAAACAGTAACATCTAACAAAATATTTAGAAGCAGGAATTAAGTCTTCCTTGCCAGAAATACCTTAGCCAATTTCCTCTGTATCCCTTCAAAGGCAAATACAATTACCTTGTATGTAAGTTGGAAATGGTTTCTTAATTTTAACTTTCTATTTGGAGAGATGCAAAGAGAGTGAAGTAATTAATTCTTTGAACAAAGCTCCAAGTAGATTTAATAAGAGATCTGTAAACCCAATTCTGTATATTGAAGAATTGTTTTTCTATTCTACCTGTATACCTAAAACCTAACTTCACCGGATTAGAGAAATTTAGTAAACATAAAATATATTTATCAAGAATGCAACAAATAACTTCTCTTTTTAAAGATTATTAGTATTGTTATTTTATATGGTAACAGAAAATTCGAACAGAATGATAAAATATAAAGAAGAAAACAAAACTCCTTCCATGTCTCACCACCAAATAATCTCAACAGAAAGTATTAGTTTCTTTTAGTTAGAAATACAATTTCATGGTTTTAAGATATCAACCATTGTTCAATAGTATTTATTAGACCACAGTACATATTCTTACCTGTCAAAATAATGGAGACTCCTAGGAAATAAATCCCATCAACTTAGACTTAAAATGGAGGTGTTTGGCTGTTTCATTCTTTCTCTATGGTTTCCATGGAAACTGGATGTCTATGACAATAAGAGGAAGGGAGAATGATGACTGTTATTCAAAGATAAAAATGATCACAGAACTAAATACGTGGGATTAGAAGGCACTTAAAATTAGTGGAATTAATTTTTGAGCTCTTTTAGTAGCAAATAGAAAATGAAATTTGTGTTTAGCATATAAGGTAAAAAATACTAAGGCTAATGTTGTTTTCTTAAGTTTCCATTTATGTGGTCTTTATCTCTGCCTTTAGCAATACAAAGCTTAATAATGGAACAGCATTTAATTAGTGAAACTCAACATAGAAAAATAGAAAACAAATTGCAGTTGAGCTTATTGAAGATATTAGAGCGTACTAAAAAAAAAAAAAAACCAACTCTACCCAGGTAATGACGTTTTCACTTTGAAAGTAAAATATCACTGTCCTGAAGCATCATCTGTCGAAGTAATAAAACAGAACCTTTCACTATCTCAGATAATTAGTGTGAAATAATTAGAGGGGCTTCCTGAGGGGTTTGCCTACAGTGACACTTGTTAAAATGAATTACTGTTGTTCTCATCTACCTCAAATTAAACTTAAGAAAACTATCAGGTTAACACGGAAATTTAATGAGTCAGAGATATTTTACCAAGATGAATGCTTAGATGGTTTCGTGATGACAAAGAATTAGATCAGACCACTTGCAGCCTTGATATTTTGACCTAATAACTATTATCAATGATTTAATAAGAGACGTATATGCAAAATATAGCTAATATCCAAACAGCTCAAAGAGGAACATTTTTAATGCTTCTGCTTTTCTTTTTTCCACGTTTCTTTTCTCTTTGGCTCAACTATATTCATAAGATTTTAAAGTTTATTTTGTTTGGAAGCACCCAAATAAGGGCATTGCTTTTCAGTAAGGCAACCTGTTTTATAGATTCATCAGCCAGAGCTGTCTACAAAAAGCAGACATGAAAGATTACCAAGTATTCTCATGATATTCCTCTTAGTATTGTGACTTGGATCTTTTTCCTAAATGGCAGGGAAATGGCTGGGAACCAGTTCTCCTTCTGCACTTCTCAGTCTTCTTTACAGTTTTACTCTGTAGATGCAGCAGGACTTGGTCCGTGTGTGCTGGGTTTAATTATATTACTGGAACTTTCCAATATATTAATATATTTTAAAAGCTTATCATTTGCAATCTTTCAAAATAAAGCTAAAACTTTTTCAGTTTATTTTATTTTAATGATCACTTGGAAATAATACCTCACTTATCTAACCCCTATCTAACCCCTTTCTTATTTCAGACTGTCTGAATGACTGTCAGTTTTTAATTTAAAACAAATATATTTGGAATTACAGATTAATAAAAGTATTGTGGACTCATTATCACAATGGAAGTGCATAAAAACCGATAGTTACATGGCTATTTGTCAGCGACACTGTGTTTTAACATATAAGCATTGGGTTTAGCCTGGAAAAAAGTTATCTCCATTATTTTCATGGTTCAAGTGCGACCTGAAGAGAAAATGAAAATTTATTTAAATTTTGGTATGCATAATAGTTGATTCAACAAGTGAAGAGATGCTGTAATGATCATGGTTGAGTCTTGACTTTGTTATCATCTTAATTACCTAAAATGTTTTCAACAAATCTGTAATTCAAAACAGAGGTGTTATTCCCTGGGAAGTAATGAAAACATCTGAGAGAAAAGAAAACACAAAATGGAGCAAGTTGGAGAGAAAATTAATTAAAACATGAATTAGAAAAACAAGGCTCACCAGCTTGCACAGTTGTCATCTGAAAACCCATATATTTACCAACAAGGAAAGATACTCATTTTGATTCGAAGAAAGCAGGAGGTTTGGGAATTGTCTAAAAAGACTCCAGGGTGTGTGTTAGCTAGTAAATTAGATGTGAACTTGCTAATGCGACATTGTACTGAAGCAGTAATAGGGCTGGTAAATTAGGCATATGTGGGCATATGGGTTCTGTTAGAGATAGGTGATGATAGGAATAAAACTTCCTTTTATAAAAACACTTTTAAAACAATTTAAACAACTAAGTCCATACTTCCAAATCTCTTTGAAATAATTTATTATGACAGCATTATCTTGAATAGATCCACTATGATTATGTAATAATGTTATATTTTACTTATATATAAATATATGTAAATTAAATACCACAACATATCCGTAGACTTTTTTTCCAGAGCATTAATGGAGCTGTATCTCTAAGTACATATCTATATTAGAAAGTAATTATTTCAGGCAATAAAAATAATAGCAGGAATAGTAATAACAAATATGACAGAAGCACTTTGTTTGTACAATTAGGAGAACACTTTCCAAATGTTCATTTTATAAAGGAGGAAACAAGTGTAGAACACTTAAGTAATTGCGGCTAGTTGCATAGCTAGCAAGTAAAAATAGTCCAGTGTAAAGATGTCTACAAGTGAGCGATTGTCCATTACCAAAGGTTAATTCTTCAACTTGTAGATCAAGAAATAAGGTATTGCTTCTTCTTCACCAACAATAGCAGAGAAATGATTTCTGCGTGTTTAGCTCATTGTCTCAGGATCCTCTATTAGAACTGTAGGTCAGAATATCGGAAGACAGTTTGGAAGGTTTTCTTTGTTAGCATTTATCTTATTTTGCTTTTTTACCATTATTTTTGATGGAGAGAATAGAGGAAGGACTAAATATTAGTTTATAAAGACTAAGTATTTAAAATAATTCCTTTTCTAGGCATTCATAGAATCACTTTCATAAATGGGAGGTTGTGCATATATAAATCTCACATACACAAGTATTTTTAGTATGCTATATTCTTAAAGTAGATTTTACCAAGAAAACAGTTATTAAATTATTAGTTGCATTACTATTTAAACATTTTTGTTCTACAAATAGAATGATAAATTGAAAAAAAAAGGGGGTTTTCTTTGTAGCGTTGTGGGCATAATGACTTGAGATGCAAAAACACTGGAATACAGGGAAACTATCAACAATCGGCAGGTTTGATGCTCATTTCCAACCCTTGCACAATTGAGTGGAAACTGGACAGTGTCTCAGTGAGCAGTCAACAGTGGGACACCACAGAAAGGTCGAGAATCTTTCTTGTTTCTCTTCTGGGAAAGTTAATCCTTCCCAAGGCAGAAATACATTTTTGTGTTGTTATTGTTATTAATTTAAGAGCAGAACTATGTCGCTTGCCTCCAGCATGTAGGAATAAAATGATCTAATCAGGATCACAGTACCTGTCAGTTGCAAAGTTTTTACAAATCATTCTAAAAGTGTTATAAATGTGATACAATTATATAAATACCTTACAAGAAACATTTTAATTACTAGTCCCCCAAAGCCTTAACATTAATTACATTTTCTTAAATGTTATATTTCTCTTCCTCAAAATCCCGAGATATAAAGTCACATACAACTTTGGAAACTTCACAATGTTTTTAAAAATAATTTCTGAGTTTTATCTGGACATTCAGATTGTTCCCTCAAAATTCCAAGATATAAAGTCACATACAACTTTGGAAACTTCACAATGTTTTAAAAATAATTTCTGAGTTTTATCTGGACATTCAGATTGTTTAATGTATTTCCTAGCAGAGTTAAATAATCAGTCACAGTTCTCAGAGTTCTAAATTGAACCTTGGTTCATGAAATAATCTCCAAGGATGCAAAAGAGTTGGATCTCTTCCTTCGCACTTGTGAGGCACACATTCCACCCTAGCATGAGAGATGAGCTCATGTTGGACTTTAACTGTAAGCTGGATAAAAATAAGTAAACATGTCAACTGAGGACAAAACTGTACATAGTGATTCTACCACTCATTGTTTCAAAGCATGCTTTGAAATAATCTGAATGAAATAAACAGAAGAGAAACATTTGCATATTGCAAATGTTGTGTACTCTGAAAATTATAGAAAAAGCTTCATCATAAAAGAAATTCTGCCAAGTACAAGTCGTAGCCCTGTATTTCAAAGGTCAGTACCACTAAGACACCAAAACCGCTGGTGTCTGGCCGCTTTCCTTGCTCAGCCACAGCACAACCTGCCTAGTCCATTTGAAAACTCTGAGTCTACCAAGACTAGAGTGGTCATCCGGGTCAATATCTTACACTCATAGAACATTAGAGTTAGGGGAGCAATCATCAAGCCAGGCTCATTCTTTTTACGCAAGAGGTAACTCTTAGTTATTCTGGAGATGTGAACTTAGTCATTTTATAAGTAGCTTTTTGGAAACTAAAGAAATACAGCTTTTGTGTGTTGCTAGATTGATTGATGAAATACAGAACTACTATAAAAGCTTCTCACTGCTAGTTAGCAGGTACTCTGAGATGCTTCGCATACCTTGCCTGGCCACTAGGGTACTGTTCAGAGCAGCGAAGCCGTTGACTTACAATATGGTGCACAGATGAAAGTGCCAGAGATTCTTTTACTCACTAGAGGAGCATGACTTGCATTATTCTGTTACTCATGTCCGTTAATCTTTGAATTTGATTCTATTCACATAACTCTGACAAAATCAAGCCACAATGTTGGAAATACTCAAATAGTTTGTTTTATTTTGTCTAATGTCTTTGTGTGACTCAGCTACTTTATTGTTTTCCAGACAGATACACATTAAAGTGTGAACATCTGTACAATATAATTTTGAGACAATACATTTGAAAATTGCATTTCTTAAGGGTATAATTACTTGACTTAATTGACATACAGTTTGATAAATATTTGTTTCATGGAAAATAAATTATTCATTTGAGAATTTCAGCAGTGACTGATAGACATAGTTTTATGACTTAGCATTCCAAAATTAAGCCACAGAAATTGTGTTTACACAGTTACAGAAATTGTTGCATACACAGATAATCTAAATGAATAGAAAGGAAAAATAATAATTTTGTAATATCTGAGAATGAGTTTAAGAAAGAACAGTGAGAAAATGGAACCAAGAAATTGATAACAACTGGAATGATTTTTAAAAAGCAGTTATGATGGGGCTGGGGATTTAGCTCAGTGATTAGAGTGCTTGCCTTGCAAGCACAAGGGCCTGAGTTCGATCCCCAGCACCACAAAAAGAAAAAAAAAGCAGTTATGATATTGTTCCTGTGATGATATGATGAGTTATCAAAACTGGGTGATTTAAAAGAAGAGACATTTATTTTCTCTCAGTTCTGGAGTGCAGAAATCCTCAGTGTTATCATTGGGCCTAATAAAGTTTTCATCAAGACCATTCTTCCTCCAGAATTTCTAGAAGAAAATCTATTACCATTGTGATGGCTCCTGGGACTCCACTCCTTGGTTTGTGGCTACATCACTTTAACCTTTACCTCTATCTTCCCATCCTCCCTCTCTCTCTCTCTCTCTCTCTCTCTCTCTCTCTCGCTTTTGCTGTCACTCTCACTTGCTCTTGCTCCTGCTGTGTGTGTGTGTGTGTGTGTGTGTGTGTGAAACCTCACTCTGTTTCCTCTTTCTAACAATACCTGGAATAACATTTAAGGTATGTGTGGGTAATCCAGGACAATTTCTCCATCACAAAATCTTTAATTTGCATTTGAATCACAGCTACCAAGAATTTTTTCCAAATAAGGTAACCTTTACAAGTTCCAAAGATTAGGACCTGATACCTTCCAAGAAGTAGTTTTAGCCTATTAGAGAGAAATTAGCACATGTTAAATTAGCACAGAATAACAGGGCCCTTTTCTTCCTTTCACACTGCATAGAATGCTACTCTGGACATACCCAAAGTGACTTCTGATGAGAAGCAACTGAATTTTAGCAATCCTTGTTCTTCATTTTCCTTTATTCCCACTCTATTCCATTCCTACCACCAATGTTCTTTTAAACCCCAGACTCAATGTAGCGTGCAGCAACCTTATTCCATGAAGTTTTCAAGTATCTTTCCCTAATCCAAACCTGCCATTTTGACCTAGGCATCTCTTCAGTAGGCTACTTAGTATTTATCATCGTCTGGGTAGTTAGTGTACCTTGCACTCACAGGAGAGTGAAAATGCTCCTTGTCCTCCTAGAGAGACATGCACTAGAAATTGCTAGACTTCACATCTCAAAAATCAAACCTATCTGCTCCTCGGATATTACACCCACCTCATATTCCGTGCAGATCCTCTATAGGGGTTGTCCTGGGGTGGAAAATTCCAAAAGGCCACTGAGCATACCCAGCATGACACATGGAATTCCTGTGTTTGTTTTAGTTTTAGAGAAAACCTAAAGGGCTATATGACTGTTTTTTCTTGGTGTGATCTGCAGGGATCTGCAGAGAAACAGCCAACCCTCCTGTGCATAGGCGGTGCCTATTGGCCCGAGTGCCGCAGAGGGACATTATAAAACATCTGCCTATTTTCTAAATTCTTAGCCCTCACCCTCCTCCCTAGTCCACTCTATGTCCCTGGTGCAGTCGTATCTCCCTCCAGATAAACATACTTCCCATGCAGAAGGGAGACTCCTGGGTCTTTTGAGAAGCTGCAAACCCTGAAGAGCATCAGAGTTCACGCTAGGGCTCAACCATTCTCTTGTGCCTCATTCACTTTACCTTTGCCATGGTAGCTCTGCGGGTTTAGTTCATTTATTGGGACAAATACATATACTTTATCATAGGTGATATTATAAGTGGAATAGTTACCAACTCTTTCTTTTACTCTCTGGATGAGTACTTTGGATTCATGTATATAGCTTTCCAAAATAATAGTTGGAATTGACCCCTGGTTTGTGCTGGGCTCTGAGCTAAGCATTTTATTTCTATTCCATGATTCCATTATTGGGGGTTATGATCTATTACTATTATTACCATCATTATTGTCATCATCATCATTTTCCAGGTGAAGAGCCGGAGGCTCAGAGGGATTTGGTGGCTCACACCCAGCTGAGAGGTTGACGCCACTCTGTAGTGAGCAGCAGAAACAGGATTTGGACCCATTGGGTATATCTCCAAAATGCACCTCTTTAAACCCCCAACCATACTGTTTCTGGACCAGAGTTATGATCTCGTTAAGGCTTCGGTACTAATCTGGAAACACGCAGGAATAACGCTCAGTAAGAAAGTGTCCCCTGTTTATGCCTCGTTTATGTTTCAAATGGAAGGCAATCAAGTTAAGAAAGACAGCATTCCCTTTTTAAAATGCTTGCAGATCCTTGGTTTGCAGCCTAATGACGGGTTATAAATCATATATACTGTGATATCTTACATCATGTCCTGACAGTAAACCCTCTTATCAAAATAATTCTATGGAGCACAGACACTTTTTCGATATCATGTTCATCACAGGAGTACGTTATAGAAAAATGTTTTACCGTAAAGCCTGCAGCATCACATAGCTGCATATTTAGACAGCTGAGTTCATCTGTAAATCAGCATTACCAAATCTGCCTCTGAGAGCCTGCAGCAAATCCACGAGCACTCAGAGCTAGCGCTGGGATGCTTAGGTAACATTAGCGTTCCGCTGGGAGTTTCAAGTAACCTTCTGTCCATTAAAGGGAGGAAATTGCAGAAAGATGATCTTTAAAGGCAAAGACAAGTGAAATGGCGAAGTATTCCTGCCCTACAGGCATTAATGTTTTTTTTGCTATTTGGTCGAGAAATACCAACTGCATTTGTCCTGTTAATGGCTTGTTCTATTATTATTGTACAAATTATATATTCTAAATAATTTATATTACATATGTTTATGCATACATACATACTAACGCAGCATGACTACAGCTGAATCACACATTTCATGGTTAAATCATGAGCCTCACTTCGAAATAGTTGTGTTTGATATGAGTCTTTAATTATTTGGAAGTGTTTAAAACATTTACTTCTGAATTTTTTTTTTTGATTTTCATTTACATTTTTTAATAATGTAGAAAATTTCCTTTAGAGAAAGAAGGTGAATTCAGAATTTTGTAACTGTACTGTATTTGAGAAATTTACTAATTAAATTTTAAAAATACTGACAAAAAGGCATTAACCAAGGGGGGGGTATTGCACAAGAACAGGGTTCCCCAGCGTTTTGTAAGAACCCTGGTGACCGGCATGCAGGCCCTGCAGTCCCAGCCAACTCTACGGCTTTAGCCCTGGGGAAGCCACAGGCCATGTGTGGACAGCTGAGAGAAGCTGTGGCCCAGGGAAACTGAACTTTGAAGCCTGAACCTTGACTTTTGTATAATTTTCAAGTGTTACCAAGTGTCACTCTTCTTTAAAAAAAAAAATTTAAACCATTTAAAGATGGAAAAATCATTCTGAATTCACTGGCCACATAAAACACAAACCTAGCCTAGGTTTGGCCTGAAAGCTGAAGTTTAGTAATCCCCACACAAAAATGTCATAGAACTCTTTTAATATTAAATACAATTTTCCCCAGGGAATTACTGAGGCAGGCAGGAGGGGACTGAGAAGAGCAAAGGGATTTTAGAACTGTTTTCAAGAGCAAGTTTTTGCTTGTGACCAATGTTTTTTCCAGACCTCCTAATCACCCAGCTCAGACTTCATCCAAAACTGAAATTCTGATTTTCCTCAAACCTGTTTCTCCCCTAATCTTCCCTGTATCTAAACAGCAACACCATCCTGTTCCCTCTCCCTCATTCCCGCCTCCAGTCTATCAGCAGGTGTGTCTGCTTCTGCTCTAATTGCCACCACTGTTTGCACTGTCATTATCTCTCACCCAAACACTTCCCACTTTGCTTTCTATCCCTGGTCCTCTCTCCTTCCCAACAATCTTTTCTCACCAAAGCATCTCGAGTGACTTTTTGCAAATCTGAAATATGATGGTGTCACACATATTGGCAGCAATCCTGGGGAAGTTAACTAAACACTTAAAGACTCAATTTCCTCTCCTGTAAATGGAAAGAGTAATTATCTATGCTTCTGTGGTTTGATGTGAAGCCTAAATGACAAATGGTTCTGAGCATTTAGTAAGATGCCTATTGCACAATCCTCACTTAATGAACTGGTGCTCATTAAGTGGTAGCGATTACCATCATCATCACTGTCTCTTCCCTAGTTAAAAAGGGCTGCAGTTAGAATGAAACCAGAAGGCCTCACTTCTGGGCTTGCATTGTGTGTAGGAAGCTTGCAGTGTGTCTGCCACCCTGTCAGTTTAGTCCGCATGCACTCCAAACTCTTCAGGACCATCGTGGCTGTTCCCCGCACTCTTCCTGCAACCACAGTCTCAGCCTCACTGTTGTGTGCTCAGAAAGGCCTTCCCTGCCCACTCCTTTTGAATTTTTTTCCAATAAATTCACAGCCCACTCAAGCATAGGAGTCTACTTGTTTCCTATGTGACAATTCCCATGGCGGATTATTTGTTCCTGAATGCGATTTTCTATGTTCTTATCAGAACACAAACTCCAAGAACAAGACACAGTCTGCCTCTTTCACTACTCTGTGCAGACCGAGGCCTTCAGTAGACATTAATTGAAGGAAAAAAGAAAAGTCAAACCTCAGAGCTGTCTGCCAATTTCATATCAACTCAGATACATTCCTTTAAATGTAGCACACTCTAGGTGATCGGTCAGCAGATTTGCTCATTCTTTTGTCCCTTTGTACAGCAGAATTCTGCCAGGTACCTTTTGAGGTGCGCCTGTGCAAACTATAGAGAATTGAAAACTTCTAGAATTGTTTTCAAGGATTTTATAACATAATCGCATAAATTGTCATTGAAGAGTATATATATATAAGATATATATATATATATATACACACATATATATATAAAATCGGTAAGCCAATACATCTCTTTCCTTCAGGTATAAATGTTAATTTCCTTTTCCATCCAGTCATCAGACAGAACAGTAGATCTCACTGGTGCCATCAGTTATTCAACAAACATTGAATATGTTCCGGCTACTGTACTAAAAGCTGAAATTCCATTTGGATTTCTTTTTTCTTTTATTTCACTTGGAAATTCCACTTAGATCTCTTGTTCCTTCTATATTGCACTTTTAAGAGGAAAAAAACAGTGTTGCCGAAGTCAGTTATAAGAGATTCCGCTTTTTAAAATTTGCAGGTTTTCTTTGGAGTGGTACACAGGTACCATGTTCTGATTCACTTTCTGTCTGGACTGTTCCTCATCGGAATGCCTGTTGACCCCACACACACTGGAAAGTCTTCTAGCCAACAGGGATTCTACTTTACACAGTATGCTTAGCAAGTCCAGGAAATATATAGACAAAGTTAGAGAAGATTTTCAAAACTGGTTTATTTAAAGAAAAATGTCTGTCTTTAAAGGGTTAAACTTCATGATCTGAACACTAGCTTTCCTCAGATACATGTGTCCTCTGCCTTTCACGTAACTGGTTTTCACCTGTGTCATTAGCAGCTGTCTAGGAATAGGCCGTGTTTGCAAGTTCAACCCTCACTCAGGTATTTATTTGCACTTAAGAATTGTGCTTACATTTAGAAATTACTACCACCAAGGTATAGGAGTAAATCATACCTCACTGAGCTGTGCAAACAGTGGCATTGAATAAACATTAATTGGAGAAAGCAAAGAAAAGTTAAACCCCTGAGGTATGTGCCAATTTCATGTGACTTTAGATGCATTCTTTTTTTTTTTTTTAATTTTTTTTATTATTTTTTACCAAGAACATGTATTGGTACATTGCATACATAATGATCATAATCAACATGGTTATCATGTATAGATGCATTCTTTTAAATTTAGCATACACTAGGTGACCAATATATAGACTTGCACAATATACAGTTAATTCAGAGATTGGCAAACTTCTATTGAATTTTCGTTATTATAAGTGAGAAGAGTAATAACTGAAACTTTTGTAATAAATAGTGTAAAAACACAGACAAATGTCTATCATGTTAAGAAAAAGAAAACAATATCCAATAATTTGTTACTGACGGAATATGAAGGTAACGGACTTTCCTCTTGACATTGGAAGATATAAATGCACTTGCGTGATATGCCAGTAACTTAACTGTGTGATCTTTGGCAGTTTCACTCCTCTGGACAAAGTGTTTATGGCTCAAAACCAGAAAATATTGTATGAAAGGGTCTTCATAAACTTTGTATTTCTGAAATTATAGGAATTCATTACCACTTACCCGGACATTGGCAATGATTTTTAAGTCTAACGTTTGCATTAGACCTGTAACTAGTAATTTACTTGCCTCCTATACTGGTAGTTTTAGCCATCACAAATTTTAACAGTTGCAGTGGAACTATTTTTCCTGCTCCTTGATAAAAGTGATGGGCTAAAATAGATATGTGCTTTCTCCTGTCTGTCAAACACTCTAGTTTTTCTGTCTCCCCATCCACAAGGTAGAAGTTTAGAAAAGAGGAGGGAGGGAAGGCAGGAGAGAGAGGGATAAGGCAGAATTGTCCTTCTGATTTACATAAAAACCCATGGATTGTTTTCTCCTCAACTGAACACTTTTCAGCTTACTCCACGTTTTGGCTTCATTTTTTATTATGCTTTAACTGGATTTTGGTATGTAACCAGATTTCAATTTGGCTCCTGATAGAAAGTAGTTTTCTCAACAAAGGGATTGTACCCTTTTCCTATGAAAAAAAAAATCAAGTTATGTTTAGTTAAAACACTAAAAGAAAATCGAATAGGACTTTTGAAATGTGTGCAGAGTGATTTTGCTTAGAAGCACGTTAGACATCCTGAGAAAGTTCAAGAACTCTGGAAAAGACTTGTGCCGCGGCCCCTGTTGGCCACCATGTACATGGATTTTCATGCACAGAGCAATAGACATTTAAACTTAAAGCAAATAAGTTCAAATAGCTAAATATTAATTCAGTTTCTTCTGTGAATTGGGCGCTATGTAAGACAGAGAGAAGTGAAAGTTCCATTCTAATTCCCCTCATGAAGCTTAATCAACGTTTGCTGGTTGTGTGAATTGAGTTGGCAGCAAGTATTTTCAGATGCTCAGGACATTAGCACACATATGCTCCGATGCTGTTTGGTAAATAATATTTTATCTTTTTTTTAAATACTATTCCTGAAAATGTCACCCTTTATTTATGACTCTTACACTTCAATACACAGAATCAGTACCAAACTGAACACCATCTCTCTGCAGCCCCAAGTGCACCTTTATGGCCCACATAAGGAAGGGTCTGTTGTAATAGGGCAGGAATGTATTTGTAAAATCTTCACCAGAGCTGTTCAGAGATGCACCTAAGATGTGCTTTGGGACTCATCCAAGGGACAACGCTACTTTTCCCACTGGACTGGGGGGCGTTCGGAGTGGGTAAGGAGTGCCTGGGTGGCCTCTAGCTAGCACAGTGGTAGTAGCGGCACCACCTCACTCGCCTCCAGGAGTGGAGTGTGTAAGGTTGGAGCCAAAGACACTGATGCAGCAGAGGCCACAGCGGAAGAGCATGTCATCTCCACAACAGAGACAAATGATTTTACAAATACATTCCTGCTCTATTACAGCAGACCCTGCCTTGTGTGTTATGTAGAAATTTATGCATTCTACATCTATGTCAATGTTAAATGGTTCCATTATAAATATATAACTCCTAAATATAAATATGTGACTCCTAAATATGTAACTAAACATAAAACACATAACAACACCTTCTAACTATTTACACATGCTATGCTATCCAGAAACTTTAAAAGGAAAAATAAAAACAAGTGTACATTTAATACATTTACAAGAAACACCTTTATAGAAAATAAAATGTACATTTTTCAAAATTTGATGAACACCTAAGATGTGGGATTAGTCTTTTATCAAAGTTTGATTGGCGAATAGGACCATCCTCATTCACAGACCCCCTCCAAGGTGCCAGACATGCTTCCAAGCAATTAAGACACAAAAACAAGTATCCACCCTCTCCCCTCTCTAGGAGTCCCCACACTGTAAAGGGGTGTGAATACTTCAGCATCCCACATCCTGACACCCAGTAGTGTAACAGCAGGCTAGAGGAGGTAACAGTTCTGTTTGGAAGAAAAGAAGGGAAAGATTTAGGATGCACCTTTAAGGCTGTCCCTTGGCTGCACACCTCTTACCTCTCCTTGAGAACAAAGTCCACGGCTGCGTGGGAGCGAGAGCGTGCACGCGGGGAACAAGATGTGCCAGGGCGGTTTTGCTGCACAGACTTTGAAGTCACACAGTCAGTGACTTCTACAGAGTCCTGCCTTTCACTAACACTCAGTTTCTTCACCTGTAAGTTGAAGATCATGTGCAGAAACACACTCATGTGCACACACACATACACACACACATACCCTTCTCAGTTTGGGAGAAGTTTAAAATAGAGTATGTAAGTAAAGCATTTTGTGAAGTGGCCAGCATGCAACAAGCACAATTAATGGTACAAATTATTTTTCTTTGCTGTATAAATAGCAAAAGCTACACAAGGAGAAGATTTAGGAATTCTTAAGAAGTCCGATGAGACTCAGGCATGAAATTTGAATAGAGAGACCGTGAAGAAAGAGAGTACACTGCAAATTTCCTTTAATGCCCAAAAAGAGTTCCAACTCAGTGCACATGCAGTGGGGAAAACAGCCGGCTTCTAGGCATTAGCGCATGTGGCCATGTGTTTTAGAAAGTTAACTCTTGAAAGAATAGGAAGACAATATGGAGCAGGTGACAAATCAGAACACCTTTCACTGAGGCAACCATATCTGCCATGATTACAGCAGAGTAGGTTTTGTAATTTGTGAACCTTTTTAAATACTAACTTTATTATTTCTTTTAACATGTATTTTAAGAGTTTCCGCATTACTTTGTGGGATTCTTGTGTTAAGCTACTAATAAAATTTTCTTTGAAAAATGACAACATCGTGATGCCAATTTTGAGAAATATATCAATTTAAACACAAAAGTTTATATTAAAGCTAGGCACAGTAGTGCATGCCTATAATCTCAGCACTTAAGAGACTGAGGCAGGGTGATTTCTGTGAGTTCAAGGCCAATCTAGGCAGCACAGTGAGTTCAAGACCAGTCTGAACTACATAGCAAGACTCTACCCACCCTGAAAAAATACAGAAAAGCATACTGAGGTTGACTTTCCAGATGCATAGGTATTTAGATAGTTAAAATAGTAATGAAATGAAACGCCATCCTTTTGTGCATTTCAATTCAGTGCACTTTCTTAAAGCACCTCATCTTCTCTCTCACCATGTGAAGATGACTGGATACATATTGGTGGTAGTCATAAGTTCATGTAATTTTTAGAAGAATATAATTCTTTATGAAAATTTTAAATGATGAATCTGGATAGATAACCTTAAAATACAAAAGACAGGTGAAAAGATTGAAAGAATATGTTAAAGTAGATTTCTATAATAGTCAGGATAAGTAGAAACACAATTTTTAAGTTCAGTATCATTCATATCACTGACAAAAAGTGTATGACAGTGTAGCTGTTGAATACTTGTAGATCTAAGAGTGAAAATGTAATGTGTAATTGAGTATCTTCAGGATAGATTATGAATGCAAAGAATACAAAACCACGGGAGGGCCAAGTTGGAGGCAAACCTTGTACTTTTCTGCCCTCTAATGGCAGTTTGGAGAACTGAGTCATCCTCACGAGGTTAAAAGTGGTGGAGAGGGGCAAGCCAATGATGATAGGAGGCAGAAGCAACTTGTACTGGAGACTCAGAGGCTCTCTCCTTTCGTTACTTCCTCTAACTACAGGCAGAAGAGAGCTGGCTGACTTGAGATTCTCCAGAGAGCTTCCAAGAATGCAAAGAGTGCAGACGGTTCTGTTAATCATTCTTGAATATGCTATTCTTGGGCACTTTTCTTTTTTTTAAATTGTATTTTATCAGTAGATGTCTGTGGTAAATGATGAAGGTATTCATGATACATCTTATTTCTTTTTACATCCCCTTCCCCTCTCCCCATCCACCTTCCCTCCATTTCTTAGTCCCCTTCCCATTTGGCACTTTTGTAGCAAGGGTTTGCCAGGCCCAAAAGAAGATTGAATTTCCTTCGCATTCAAAAACAACGTGCCTGGACACAATTGACACTGATCTTTTCACCTTGGGGAGCTGGCCCTTCAGTCACTAGGCTCCTGGGCTTGTGGCCCTTTAAGAAAGCAGAATTTAGCTTAACAGAATGCCAGAGTGGTAATTTCACAGGGGTTTCGCAAGATTGTCAAAATCAGATTGCACTGGCAGAACAAGGAGGTTTGCTATAAAAATTTAACTGAATAATCATAGATAGAACACATAAAACAGAGAAGCATTTGTTTATTAAACGTGAAGTCACCTAATTTCTCGTGAAGCAGATATGGTTAATTAGAGTGAGTTCTGCAGAGCACCTTAGATAGATTTTTATTCCTCTTACAAATGTGGCTGGAGTCAGACTTCTTTCTGATGCCATTTCTTCTATGATCCTTATAGGAAGTTGGTGTTTGGCCCATGTGAGTGTAGGTATTTTTACAGATCACTTTTCAACCCTGTTCCGAGAATTAAATGAATTGAAATGTCTCTAAAATTTCCAACTCATTTTACTTAAATCTCTTGCTACTTAAATATTTACATGACACTCATAAAACTCTTCAGCTTTTCCCACATGATAACTCCCTTTCACTAGGCAGACAATTCCTTTTAACAAGTGAGTTCGGAAGTCGTACTGTGAAAATTTAAGAGCCTGGAGATTCTGTTTCACTCTGGGAGAGTACAGGCCCTTTAAATTGCACCCTGTGTGCCACTCCACTTCTTGTCTTCCACGATAGAGATGCAGAGAAACAGCTGTGGTGTGGGAACCGTGCAGAGGCATTTTTCTCAAACCACCGGTCACGGAAGGATGGTGACGGAGGCCCTGTTTCCCTGCCTTCCAAAATAGCACCCCAGGCTCTTCTGACTTTGCCTCCTTCCACCTCTGGGTTGTGACACAACTGAGTAGTGAGTTGATCCTGCTTCCTTCTGTTGCATTTATTTTTAACTGGGCAGGAAGAAACACATATCCTGGGAGAGGCCAGAAATCTCTCAAGAGATCTATTGGGTTAAAAAAATAATAACAAAACATAAAGTCAAATAAGAAAAAAATGTGTGTATATATGCATCTGTATTAGCAGAGTTCTCTTGGTTAGGAGATTAGCACCAAATGACTCTCACAGTCTAGGAACTATAGAAAAACACATTCCTTTGATGCTTATATTTTAATACACCTATTTCCACTCTACCCTCAAACTGTATGTAGTATATAGAGATGCAGATCTAATTATTCAGTATGGTACAGTAGGAACAGCAAGCAATATAAGACTATGTTTATAGTTGCTTCAACATTCAAGATTAAACAGCATGCAAAGCTTAATAAACATGCTGGCTATTTACTGGATAGTTGAAAATGGACACAAGTGTCTGGAGGCTGGAGACAACTATTGCGAATCTTCTATTTGGACAGTAAACCCAGCCTCTGTGTTGTTGATAGTGCAGAGGTCATTACAAAAGACATTCTAATGATGGCTGTTTCTTCCTTTGTTCTGTAATTGCAATTTGCATGAAGAATGGAATTGTTTGGTGGACCCTCATCCCAGTGGCTTGTCTTAGGAAATTCATTGTTTAAAAAATCAGGTTAAAATTGTTTTCATAGAAACAGGGTGAACAGGGAACTCATAGCAGCCTGCACCCATCAACAGGAGTGCTTCTTCTCCTGGCATGGAGATCACATGCGCAAGGCCAAGGAGGAATATAAACCCAATAAATTCTTATACAAAGGATCAAGAAGACAGTAGAAAGGACAGGCAGAAATTTTTAAATGTTTTTAGTCCTTTGTTTTTTTTTCTTTTTAAGTCTGATCAAGTCCTACCTAATTCCTCTTGATTAAAACAAAGATATTCAATTGTATGAATAGTTGCAGAAGAAAATTTCACGGCAACTGAGGCAGTATTCTGTTAACCTAAATACAAGTCTTAATGTCCAAATTGGATCCTTTTTTTTTTAAAAACTACCCTCAGTACTCTTAAAATATTTTTGGTCAAAATATAAATGTGTATTCTGGATTCTTAATTTAAAAATAAAAAACATTATTTTTTTTTTAAGACATCAGAATGTTTTTTTAAAGTGAATTTGCCTTTTGGTACCTTTCAATTATTTGATGATCAAAAAGACTATGACCATTTCCAGTACTCCCATAAAACTCGCTTGTTTGCTATTTCTCATTAATTAATGTTTTAAACTACATCATTTAAAATCAAAATGTAATTTAGTGCTAGTAATTTTATCTTCCTTGAGAAAGATAAGAGTATTACTCTGTGTTCAATCAAAATAAAATTCGAGAGAAGTTAAAGAAGCTACAAATAGAAGAGAAATTATGGCACATTTATTTAAAAGTCAAACAAAATTGAGAAGAAAGGAAAGGAAAGAAAGAAGCACGTCCCTTGGAGGGCTCCTTTGTGTGCATGGTGAGCATTACTCCAAGGAGTTGTTTGTTTTTATACTCACACTGGAGGTAAGAGAGCCATCAAACATGGACACAGTGAGATGAATAAATTTTCAGCTGGGAGGATTTCATTACCCATGTATAACCCATTTACAAGCTTATGAGCATTAGAAAAGTCACAGGAAAATAAAACAAAGAAATTAACTGAAAAGAATGACAATGATCTGGCCAACTAGAAAAGGTAATTATGCTGTGTTTTCCTTTACATTGCAAACTGCCTATATAAACATTTAATGATTCCTTGCATTTCAGATGTCTTGATAATCTAGGAGAAAACCAAGCAACACCAGTGAGGAAGGAAATAAATATTAATAACAATCTCCAAATCTTTCTTTATATATTACCTTATTATCCTCCCCCAATATGTTTTTTTTCTAGAGTTGCTAATAAACTACTCAACTGCTTTTTCCCACCACTTAGAAATGAACAGCATAACGCCTCAAGTGACCTGCTGGAGAGAAAGAGGTTTCTGGGGAAGAACCTCCCTAACCCCACACTGGCTAGAGAAGAGCCGAATCACCATAAATCAGCTGAAGGACACTCATGTTTTTACTTGTTAATTTTTGTTGTTCACTCAGGTGAATTTACCTGTGAGGACTATGACCCAAAGAAACACCTGCTTCTTACTCTGTTTGCTATGAAATTCTGGGCATGCCCTCTTTTTAGGGAACATCTTACTCGACCTGTTAGCTGTGGGTTTTTATGACCTTTGACACATTCTGCCTGGTTGGTTGTTTGGTTTGCACCAGCCCTCATCTCCTACCTCAACTAAGAGTAATAGGAATGCAGAGATGCAAGGCAATCTAGAAAGGACAGTTTGAGAATAAGGTGCAAGTTGGACAGAAAGTGGCAGTCTTCAGTGCGGGAATGGCACTGACTAAAAGAATTGGCACAAAAAGGTGTGTGACTACTTAGCAACAAAGGATCTATTTATTTACTTATTTCAAATCATGTCCACTCAGCCTAATTTATTTGTAGTTGTATAGATTTTCTTTTTTTGCAGAAAAATTGAAATCTGGGCTTTATTTCAGTAACTGGATCTAACACACTAAATTTGAGTCTTAATTATTTCTTATTGTTTAATATTCCCTAGTGATTTATGTATATATATAGTTCCTCTCAAGGTTATAATCAATTTATAAATAGTAAATATGCTAAATGGTTTAAAGCCCTTCAATATAGCCTGCATACAATATTGCAAGTAGTAGATGCTCAATAAATGTAATAAATGAATTCATATTGAAATGGTCACATGCAGGGCTGAAATAAGTGAGTTATAATACATGGTTTTTATGTTTCATTTACTTTGCTGATTTGTTTCATTGAACACTATATGAATCAACTTTTGCGAACTAGTAGAATAATTCTGCGATGGAAAATTGAATTACAAAACAAAATTTAAAGAACGTATAAAAAATAAACAAAGAATGAATGTGCCATAAAAGAATCGCTAAAATCTGGGTAGCTTAAAACCACAGAAATTTATTCTCTTAATTCCCTAGAGGTTAGAAATCTGAAATTAAGGTGTTGGCGGCCTTGCTCTGTCTGAAGCCCCTGCCTTCCTCCGTGTGTAACCCCAATTGCTGCTAATCCTCGTTGTCCTTTGTGGCTGCCTTACTTCAATTTCTGCCTGCATCGTCACATGGCTGTCTCTCTGAGTGAGGCTGTGTGTTCATAGTGCCTTGTTTATTGAATTTATTTTTGCCACGGCACTAGAGATTGAACCAGGGTGCATCCTGGGGAAGCATTTTACACTGAGCTACCTCCCTAGTCATTTTTAAATTTTACTTTGAGACAAGGTCTTACTAAGTTTCTCACGTTGACCTCAAACTTGCAATCCTCCTGCTTCAGCCTCCCAAGTAGGATTATAGACATGTACCATCTCACTGAGTGATACAGAGGCTTCCTATAAGGACACGTGATTTGAATTGGGGCCTACCTAATTCAGTATGATGTCATTTTAACTAATTAAATCTGCAAAGACTCTGTTTGTAAACAAGGTCAGCTTTGTGGTTGTAGGACAAAATGCAATTTTACCAGTAGTGAGATGCTGTTAGTACTCAGACATCATTCAGTTCTTTACATTGTGGTAACCAGTCTGAAGATGGTCTGGAAGGAAGCTTGCCCCCTGATATTCTCACCCTTTTAATCAGAGATGGCCTTTCATGCATAACACTGTGGCAGTCATCTCGTGTGACACCTGCTGTCTGTCCACAAAAGATATTAGTGGTTTCCACTTTGCACTCTTTGGGGATGAGATAGTTCACATGTCATGAGGACACTCAAGTTGCTTAATGGAGAGGCCCATGTAGGAGCAAAATGAGGCCTTTTCCCAATTAGCGCTAACTTGTTAAGGATGTGCCTGAGCTACCTCAGAGTGAGATCATCTTGTCCCACACTTCACAGCTGTAATTGCAGCAGATAGCTTCCCTGCAGCCTCATCTGCAACCCCAAGACAAAAGTGCCCAGCTGCACCACTCTAGAACACCAGACACGTAGAAACTCTGAGGTAATAAATATTTCAAACAATAAGTTGTTTTGAGCTATTAAGTATTAAGGTACTTTGTTTTAAAGAATTATATTACTAATACATATTTTAGCTTCTGGGAATGTTGTGCTGTAAAAAACGGAACATGACATGTGGGGAAAATATTGGAATAGGAAGTGAACAAATCGGAAGGACTCTAAAGAGACTTAGTAGGAGACTGATGGCCTTCAAGGAGGCTATCAATGAAGTCTTAAAAAAAAAGTGAGGAAAATATTAGAGAACTCATTATACAGTATCAAAAATGCACAACAACACAGTGATCTGTGGTGACACATACAGTAGAAAGGTTTCTAGTGAGCTACGCAATCTAGCTGCGGGAGCATTTTCCAGGCAAAGTATTAAAGGTGCATCCTGGTTTCTTCTTGCTGCTTATTGAAAATGTGATACAGTGTGAGAGAAATAAACTAAATCAAGGACCAACAAACATGAATATGACAGAACTTTCTGCTTTTAATAATTCTCAGCCTCTCTAGATGGCAAATGATGCTAATATTAAGGGGCTTCCAATTAAAAATCGAATCCAGGACACTGCCAGAAACACACAATATAAACATGAAACTAAAATTATGATGAGAATTTTTGTTTTGACTTCAGAGTGGTGTTCTTAAGACGTTTCCAAGAAGCAATAGGTTGAGAAGAGCTATTGTCACAGAGAGTTGTGGGTGTGGCTTTTGTCTTACAGAACAAACTCCAGTAGGATTCATCATAGATTCACAATTTTTAATAGAATTATATTGACCCAACATTACTGGCATGGACTGAAAGATAGTGAGGCAGCCCAAAATGAAAAGAGGCCATTGGAACCCCAAAATACTTCAAGTAGAGAGATAACTGCAAAAACTATCCCACTTCAAACATGAACATGTTCACCGAAAAGGAAGAATGATTAAGAAGGAAGAAATGGCAATCTAAAAGCCTGAACTAAAGCCACAGAGAATTATTTCCAGGCCTTAATGCTAACTGAGGAACAACTAAGTTTTTTTTATCTTTTTCCTGCTGCATGTCAGAGATGCTATGAATTAGTGAATATGTGTGTATAGGGTAGGAATTGGAGAAAGATAAGTTGTCACTTCGATTTCTATAGCTTCAGATCAAGAGGAACTATACTCAGTGAGCTGTCCTTAGAGAACCATGTATCAGAAGTTTCCTGTACACCTCAATCTGATTTGTGTGATGAGATTCTGGGTTTCAAGCTGATGCGACAGAGCGAGACTTTTGGAGGCTTTCAGAAGGGAAGAGTGCACCTTGTATGTGAAAGCAATCTGAATCACTGGAGACTGCAGGCTGAATATAGTAGTTTGCCTCCAAACTGGCCCCCAGGGCATCTCTTCACCTCGTATTTCTGACCATAGGTGTTCTCTTCTCGCACTGAATTACTGCAACCCATGCGACTGATAGAATACTGTGGAAGTGATTGGTGCCTGATTTCTGGGGCTGGGTTATGGTCTTAAAAGTATTGTCATAGTTACTTTCTTGTTACCAGGACAAAATACCTGACACCCACAAGCTAAAGGAGGAGAAGTTTTATTTTGGTTCACAGTTTTTAGAAGTTCACAGTCCGTCATTGGCTGGCTCCAAGGCAGAGGGCCATGGCAGAGAAGGGGCTATGGTGAGGCAGGCAGGAAGCAGAGTGAGCCATCAAGTGAGAAAGAGACATATACATATATATCTCCAGGCCACATCCACAGTAACCCACCTCTTCCCATCAGGTTTCACCTCCCAACATCACACCCAGCTATAAAGCTATCAGGGGACTAATCTAGTATCACAAACTCATAGTCTTGTCACGTCCCAAAAGCCTCACTTGTGAGTGTACGAGGCTTTGGGGATCACATCAAGATATAAGCCATAACGAGTCTTGTGGCCTGGACCTTACTTCCCTAGATTGGTAGTTTCTGTTTTTTGGGTTTTTTTTAAAGGGCCACAGCAAACACCATATCATGAGGACAGGTAGGACATTTAACAGAGATGCTCACGTGGGGAGGACCTAGCTCACCCTGCCAACAGCTAGTGTCAGTTTGGCAACAATGAGTGTCTGTGGGCTAGTCACATTGGAACTGAGTCTTCAGTCCTAGTCAGGCTTCAGAGGACTGCAGTCCCCGCTGACATCATGATAAAAGAGCCCACTGTAGACCTGCTCAGATAAGTTACTGCCAAATTTGCGAGTCTCAGAAACTCTAATGTAATGTTTATTGTTGTTTTAAACCAATAAATTTCGGGATAATTGATGTAGCTTTAGAGCAATAATATATAACCTTGATTAAAATCTGACATAGTAAGCATGCTGAATAAATATGCTATATGAATTTTACCCAAACAATTAATTCAATACATCTTTATTTTGGTTTCCTACTGAATATTAAACTTAAGATTATTTGCATATCACCATATTTCATCATACTTAATTTTCTCCATATAAAACCTATAGAGACTTTATCCAGGTTTATTAACAGAAAACCTGAATATGAGTTCAGATTGTTAAATTCCATTACTTTTTACATAATACTGTACAACTATTCACACCAGTATTCCCTAACTCAGACAAAAATTCAATCAGGAAATGACTTACGTAAAATCAGATATTTTTACTCAATTCTCACACAGAAAAATTGACAATTGATCTAAAATAAGGTCTTTAAAAATCACCAAATATTTATGACTATTATAGGTTAAATATTTATAAATACCATAATAAATGCAAATTAAGACATGGTTTCTACCTTGTGTTAAAACTCAAAATATCACAATCACTCTTCTATCTTTCAATCACTTCTTCTGTCCATCTAACAGCAAATCGTGTTGACTATAACTTCAACATGTATCCAAAGCCAGCCGCTTTCCATATCACCCCAGTCCAAACCACACTGCCTGAGTTTCTGCGGTGCCTTCTGGCTCATCTCCATCTTTCTGCCTTTGCCTTCCTATTGCCTATTCGCTACCCTCCCACGGGCTATTTAAAATACACAGTTCCAAACCAAACTGCTCGGGGCCTTCCAAAGGCTTCCTTTGGAGAGTAAAAGTCAAAACCCTATAGTGTTCTCCAAGATACTAGGCAATTTTCGCCCTCTCCCCTACTGCTTTTCTAATCTCATTTCCTTTGTTTCTTCCTGTGTTCTCTCTTCCAACCACTATAACGTCCTTGCTGATTCTAACACATACTAGACTGACTCGAGCCTCAGAGCAACTGCACTTTCTGTTCCTGTGCCCACAACGCTCCAACTCCAGAGTCTAAATGGTTCACTCCTTCACCTCCTCACTGAGTCCTTCTGAGGTCTCCTGAGGTATAACTGCAACCCACCCCGCACTCCAATTCCTACACTACTGATTTTTCTTCAGTGAACTTACCACAGTTTAACATACTATATTTTATTTGTTTCTATTTCTCGTCCATGAACATATAAGCCATAAAAGGACTGGATTTTTTCCCCTATTTTCTGCAGTGCTGTATCCATAGCCAGCGTCTATCACGGTGCCTGTTTGGATTGATGATTTCCTAAAAGTAGCTAATGAGATCATAGAACTACCTGGTTCTGTTGCAAACAGACCATTTAAATTCTATTTTGACCATAACAGATTACTTATACTGTCCAAAATAAATTCAAAGGCTTACGTTTCACCTCGTCTTGGTCCAAGTTAATTGCTCTACTCTATCAGAGGGTTTTTTGTTTGTTTGTTTGTTTTTGGCAAAATCGACTTGAATATCAATCTCAAGAGAGTTAGACAGGTAAACGCCGCCTAGATTACAGAATCTTCTTGGAAATATAGTTTGTCTCTTATCGTGTGATTTTTCTGTAATTAACCTGGAGTTAATTCTTGTCACTCTCAGACAGTTGGTTTCCATTATAAAACACGGAGGGCAGAGGTGATGTCTTACTAACCTTGACAATGTACTTTTTGTTCGAGGTCAGTTGAAATATCATTTCAATTTTGAAAAATAATGAGTGAAAACTGTGTGTCATAACCAGACACATGTCGGGTCAAACTGACCCCAGCATTCCCGAGAGGTCTAAATCTTTCGTAGAGCTGGCTGAGCGCCTAGTCATCGACTGCACACTGAGGATCATTTCATTTCCGAATCTTCAGAGTAGATAGAGACTCTTACACTCCTTTAGGGCTGCTAGGTATTTTGTGTGCATCACATCATGTAGGTACAGGCCAAAATCCATTGAAAAAATACAGAAAACTTATGAATTGAGTCAATGAGGGAGTCATAACCATCAAGTGAGCGTAAGAATTATTTTGAATTCTTTTATAACTGCACAGAAATTATTAACTATTAGTAGCTGCCATCCACTATTATAGTGAAATAGGTAAGTGTAAAATCCCAAACTGCAGTAGATCTCACATTCTGTTAATGCCATATTGATTAGTGGAATAAAGGTTCAGTTGGAAAATGTTAACACTTCATGAAGCAGTTCATTAAGATGGAGGTTAGATGGAGGTTTCTGGGTTGTTTTTGTTTTTGTTTTTGTTTTGTTTTGTTTTTTGGGTTTTTTTCTTTTTGTATTTTAACTAATGAATTATCAGAGCCATGGAAGATAGTATGCAAAGACAATAGGGATATGAACTATTTCCAATCTACTGTCACATACATTTTGTAAGGTTTCTCACAAGAAAACTTCATAAATAAATGTTGCTTATTTAATACTCAATGATAATATCCAAGTCCTTTTCCCGTAGTATGTTATTTTAATACTGCGTAAAAGGTATTCCATTTATAAATAAGATACGGGCTGCACAAGAAAAAACCCAGTGCATTTAGTAAAACCTGAAGACATGCATGATAGAAATAGTTTCTGTAGATAGTATAAAAACTGGTGATGCAATGATAGGTTGACAGTACAAAAGTTTCCATTTTCTGCTGCAGGGTGAAGTAGCACTGCATGTGTGCCCACTTGTATTTTTATTGTTTTTCTATAAGTAATAAGTGAGAAATTGTTTTGTAAGCAATGAAGCAACGATAATTTCCATGTTACTTCTTAACTTTATTTTTCTAATTTCAGATCTCCTTCCCCTTCCAGAGGAAATTAGTGATGCCATAGCTTAATGTCTGTTTTAGCTGCCAAACTCAGATGTTCACTTTCTGTTAGAAAATCTAAAGCATGTGGTATGCAGTTTTTCATGATTTGGAATTCTTTAAAGGCAAGTAAATTTGAAGTTCAAGTGTGGGTAGGTGAAGCTGTGATCATAACCCCAGTGACATTTTTCTGAACAGAAAGAAAACCTTTCTTTTCTAATGCAATTGTCTGAGCAGCCTTAGCTCTCAGTTGCATCACTGCCATAATCATTACAGATTCATTTCCATTAACTTTGTTTGAAACCCAAAATAATTTTTACTTGATTCTGACTTGGATTTTCTATAGAAAGTAAAAGTGAGAAATGAAGAATTAGCAGCTAAACCAGGGATTTAAGCCACTGCATTGCTGATCACAGAAGGAATCTGGTCTGAAAGGAGGGGACCTGAAGTAAAGGAGAGGGGCTTTTGTGCTTAAACTCTCGGGGAAATTCTTGATTCAGAAAATCTCCTTTTTCCATTGTCCCCGCCAAGAAAACATCCTTCAAAAATGATGACATGAAGTCTGAAGATTAGAAGTCTATATTAATAGTTCTTAGTGTGGTTCTTTTTGTTTCTTGTTCTAGTTTTTTTTTGTTTGTTTGTTTGTTTGTTTGTTTGGGTTTTTTTTGGTGCCGGGGATTGAACTCAGGGCCTTGCACTTGCTAGGCAAGCACTCTAACCACTGTGCTAAATCCCCAGCCCTCTTGTTCTAGTTTTATCTGAGCAAGCATCTGTTCCTCTTTACTATGTGAAAGTGTATGAAAGTGCATAGCACAGAGCCCGGCACATAAGTGGGTGCTCAACTGTAGTGGAGCACACCATTATGGAATAATGATAAGAGAATCACAGGCACAGTGAAAGTGTGTCCCTGGCCATGTCCCAGCCTGCTTTTGCGTGTCTGTGTCTAGAGGATGATGGCTCCAAGTCAGAATCTGTGCAGTACACACCAGGCTCTTTGGGTCAGCATCACTGGGTGGAAACGGGTGGTTGATAAAGTTTGGTAGGACATATAGCAATGAAACTTTGCAATAAGTGGATTCCGAAGCCTTATTATGTCAGTTTCATCTCAAAACCATTATTTATGCACATTTTCCACTGACATAGAACATCTCCATGTAATATTAATTGTATTATATATTCACAGTATGGCTAATAAACTCATGTGACATGATGAAATGTTGTAAAGATGCTTTGATGGATTTCAAGAAAGAAAATACGTCCTTCATGTTCTTTTTATTCTGATGTCATTTCTCAGTAAAAATGATAAGGAAGGATTTTTTTCTCTCTTGTCTATTTAATCTATTCTACTTTATCTTCAAAATTCACCTCTGGGAGTATTCCCCTAATAAACATTGCTCAGTGGGGTAAAGACATTATAAATCTTGCAAAGTCTTCTATCAAAAGAGTATTTATAATTATTTGCCAAAGGCAAGAGAGATCTGAGATTTTAATATTTCTCCTATAAGGCACTTACAAGCCTCTGGTCCACACGAGGCATCCTCAGCTCTCGCCTGTATGTTACTGAAGAAATTAACGATACCCTTTGTACTTCTGGAACTTGGCCAGGTCTTTACCCTGTTTCCCAATGAACTGCCCTCAAGATGGTTTTAAGGATGTTATTCTTACGAGTAAGCCCCAGGAAATGGGAGAGGGGTCTGTTTGCAGGAATGAGTCACTCAGTGGCTCCTCAGCAGCTCCAGCTTTGGCGATGATTCATCCTTAGAAGAGACAGTCTGAGACTGTGAATGCCTCTTGAGAATTTGTTTCAGTCATTTCCAGGCTCTGGATCATGATGGTTATTGCCTCGCTCTGTATCTATTGCCTGACTGGCTAAGAGCACGGCGGTGTATCGTCAGTTTCCCACAAGCTCAGGGAATGGTTGAAGGTAAGGATCTTATGCTGAAGCAACATGAGAGCTTCATGCTTTCCTTTCATCCATTTGAGAGATCATAAATTCCATATTTCCTGACATGCAGTAGAATAGCGAAGCGTAAGTTTTAAATCTCTAAAACAGACCCCCCCAATTCCCTTGAATAGAGAGTCTAGAGTAGACTATAGGATCCCATATTTTGTTCATCACATATTCTATCATCCTCAGTTTGATTAATTCACTTGATAGCAGCTTATTATATATGAGATAGTTCAGAAATGAAATGCTTAAAGCACAGTATGAATCATAATATTATAGCAGCAGTACAAAGTGTTGACAGAGTCCAAACAACATAAACTACCAGTTTGAACAGTTAGAATAGAGAAATAGTATATTAAGGAAGGAAACAAATCCAATATTATGACTTCTTTGGATATTCATATATTGCTAAATTAATTTTATCTCCATGTAGCAGTACCTCTTTTATCTCTAATGTCCTCTCCAACCAAATTTATTTCCTAGATCCTTTAGTAGTGTGTGTTAGGAGGAGGGGGTTAGGTCAACCAAAAATCCATGGACAGAGAATTCAAGCAATTAGTAGTAACAAGGAATAACCAACCTTACAGTATCTTGCACAGTTAAAACCTCCATCAAAGGTAGTGATCATCTTTTTGAATTTGTTTTGTTAGTGATTCCTTATAACTTTTTGCACATGTATTATCTCATTTAATTTTTGCCACAACCCATGAAAGTTGGTAAATTGTGCCTCTTAAGCAGCCACAGAAAACCAAGCACATATAGGTCAATTGGCTTGTCCTTGCCTTCTAGTCAGTGGCCAGTGAAGCCTGGATTTGCCCAAAGCTGCCTAGCTTCAAAAAGTATACTTTAATCATTGTATATAACTGCCTACTTAAGTGCTCATCATCTCCATGAATATGTTATAGGCAGAATTCTAATAACTTCAGCTGTCTGGCTTGATAGCTTACATAAAATAAATATATCTTGGTCAATGATGTTAGGTAAGTCACGATCAACTAAATACATTCTATAGAAGTTATGCTAGGCTCTCCCAAATACAGGTGACCACACGATAATTGTACAAAATAATCGTCAGTTGTCATCCTTTGAATAGTCTGCTATATTCAACAAATCATTGTTTATTGGTTAGAAAAAAGTCTATTGTGAAAACGTTGATGCTCTATTTTGGTTTTTAAAGCATTAGGGGAGATAGGCTTCAATAATTTGAATGATGTGCCTCTTTATGGAGCATCTCATCCCTTGATTGTGGTATTAAAGGTATAGTCATACTTTATCAGTATGTTTCAAAGATCTGAATCTACAAAACATCCTACTCAGCTTGCTTTCTGTAATACTTGAGGCTTAACCTAATGGTTAAAGTCCCTCGCTTATTAGCAGATTCTTGACTTAGGGTTATGCTAGGTAACATACCTCATTTATTCTATCACCTAAGAAATGACTTATCTGTGAGAGAACACTACAAACTTTTTAATTAAAAATAGACTATAGTAACAGAAACGTGATGTATATAATTTCCGGACATACATGATAAGGCTTGCTTACGCTGTAACGTTACAAGCCTGAGACTTAATTGCAGTAATTCCTATTGCCACTTAATTTTTACATAATTGCTTTCTAATCAGTAAGTAAGATCCTAGAAATTAACACTCATGATTATGGAACTATCGCAAATCGTGTCACTTTCTGGGAAAGAGAGTCGAACTTTGTCTAGCCTGGAAATAGGCTGGAACAAAAGTTAGGAAGAACGTACAGGAGAAGGGGAGAAACTATGTGGCTCCCTCAGCTTCCAGTCAGAGGGGCCGCCTCTGCAGCACATGCGCTAAGACTCCTGACTCCCTTCCAGCTGAATCCTCAGGACACCACGCACAGGAGCCGGAGCGCAGCACTGTCCCACAAGGCGGACCCCTCTTCCGGTTCAACTCAGAGGTTTCCTGCTGGGATTGGGGCAGAAGAAAGACTTTCTGTCCTCTGTTCTTTTACATCTGCTTAGTAACCAGAGCATGAGTCAGACTGAGAATCTAATGAGATGCTGCTTGTCCTCTGAGAACATTAACTGGACATTTCACATTCTGATTGTTAAATCTGAGAATACCGGCAACCACGTGATGATCTCATCACTTCCTACAGCTAGTTCTATTGTCGAAAAGCCTTGCAAACCCAAATTACCCCACTTCCAGTGGTAATTTGGGCCAGCCTATGGCACGCATGGCTCAGTGGGCTGTTTCTTATCATCGAAAGCTCTAGAAGGTTCGCCATCACTGAGTCCCAGACCACGTGAATTTGATAGCTGTTAGCCTGAGAGAATAGTGACTAATTTGAATGAGGAAAAGGAAGTAAAAAAAAAGAAGTGACAATAGGGTGGAACTAAGAGAACTTTATCTCTGGAAAATATTCGGGGTAAAAGGAGACAAATTTGGGGAAAGCTGGGGATAATATTTTGGGGAAATATTATCTGCGTTCTAAGCAGTATAAAGAATCATCAAAATAGGTTTAAATGCCCCTTCCCGATTTCTTTTATTTTGGTCTATTTAATTAAAAATGGAGAGAACTTTTTAGTATTATTCAATAAACACTGCATGGATGCAAAGGCAGGAGATTCGTGAAGTGTAGGTGAAACTCAGTTTTAGTGACAGAGCAGTGTTCATTTGACTTATCAGTTCAGTGAAACTACAATTTGTTGACAAGGTTATTTTAAACTTCCATGACAATTGAGAAGTGTGCTTTGGGAAGCAATTAATGTTGTGTACGCCTGTGAAAAACAAAGGCAGCTACCAGTTGAGGGTATCGTTTCTACTTCACCATTGTCTCCCCACACCTGTGCTTTTCATAAAACCACACGGAAAAACACTAGTTTCTAATAGTACCACCCTTTCCTCCAGTGCTGTCCACTTTCTCTTACTGTGACCCTTCTGAATGATTCCGGGAATAACTCAGAGGTATGGAAACGTGTAATGCCTTTGTAAAGTTATCTGGCTTTTAGAGAAATGCCTTCTAAGGTAAAAACCATGGAGAAGATTGCATTTTCAGGAAGCTCGTCTTGACTTTGTTGGCTCCTGTTGATGCTGTTAAAAGCCACACAACTATCTTAGCAGGTGATCCAGACTCACGTTATCAGGGATAAGGCAGATCCATATTTCATGTCCTGGGACGATGTGAAGAAAATGGCTTTTCACTTCTGTGGTATTCTTCCCTCAAGCCTTATAACTCTAGTGTAATCATGAGGAAAACAGCAAACAAACATTAACTGAGGAGCATTTTACAAAACACCCAACAAGTGTCCCTCAAAACTGTAAAGATCATTGAGAGAGAGAGAGAGAGAGAGAGAGAGACAGAGATAGAAACTGTCACAGGCAAGGGTCACCTAAGAAGAGAAAAAAATACAGTTACATGGGTGAGGTCCTGAGAACATTTTAACTTTGGGTAGGTAAAAACTGAGTATATCTAAATAGAGTGTGTATATTAGCTTAAAAAATACCTATAGATTTCTTTATGACTGAGTTGGCTGCAATGCAGAATAATGAGAGATTGTGCATCTCAGTGGAAATGATTTGCAAACAAAAGTTAGATGTTTTCCGGGACTTATTTCAGGTGATAAATCCCCCAGTCACTGTTACTAAACAGCTTGAGATGGCAAAATTTGCTTCTTTTCTGCTTAGTATTTTCTGTACTAAGAAAGATACAGGCTTTCTCCATTTCCAGAATGCATGGTGTTCTCAAAGATCATTTGAGAACCATGTTTGGACTTTGGACATACTTTTTTTGTGTGTCCCATGCATACTACCTAGTAGGTGTCTGTCACATACATGCCAAATCATACTTTAAAACTTACATATGATCACATGGTAATTACCAGATGTGCAGATTTACTTAAGAATCTCATTTTAAAATACTGATCCCAGGTCCCAAGTCCCTAGTTTAGATCAAGTTTGTTTCTAAACCTTTCATTCTGATATGAATACTAAGATAGGAGAGAACCTGTGGTTTATCACAGTTCTGTCTCAGACATCCAAAACATATCTTTACCGCACCTGGCTACTGAATCTGATTCTCATGCCTTCTTCCTCTGCATACCAGGAGCTGCGAATAAGATTCCTCGAAACAAAAGCCTCTACTAGTACTTTTCTGAAGCAGGAACTTCATGGGTCTGAGATTGGAGGGCAGCATGGGGAAGAAGACTGTATGGAAGGGAAAAGAGCAGGTGTGGGTATCAGGGTTTTCTTTAATGTGTGTATCTTTCATGACACTTGGCATCTCAGAACTGTCAAACTGCAAGCGAGCTTCATAGATATGTTTAGTACAGACCCTTCATTTGGAAAAAAAAGTAATGTCATATTCCAGCTGGTCTTGGGATAATTTCTTGATCATCTTGTTGTGATTGCTAATTCCTAGAATCCAAGGAGGGTGACGTGTAGCCTTCTCATTTGCCTCTTGCCACACATTACACGGCTCTATCTTTTCATTCCTTGCCCTGTAACCATTGACCGCACCCATAAACCCTGTCCCTGAAGTTCATGCAGAATAATCCTTCAGAGATTTCCTTTTCCACAAATCTGTGCTAGTGCCCTGGATGTTATAAATTCTGGGTCCAAAACTAAAAATTGACCTTTCGTGCTTTGATTTCTGCCTGATTTTTTTATTTCCAACTCAATCCTCTGACTAATCCCTTTAATATTATGATTAAAACTAATTTTAAAGTCTAATTAAGATAAAATATTCTCTTATTGCTTTCAATATTTTGATCTCCATATAAAAATAACATGTAAGAAAAGACAAAGACCTCCTTAGCCTTTGAGTAGGAAGGGAATTTTCATAATTTAGGGGAAACTTCTACCAATCTCTCTAGAAATGCAGATGCTCATGGAAATTGCAGTACGAGTTCCGCAGTAATGGCATGAAGTGATGAGCTGAGGGACACCTCTGCACTGGCCTGAGTTCTTGCAACAGTGAAGAAAGGAGTCACTTTCACCTGTATGCTTTTTTTGTAAGCTCTGTGTTCTTGGCCTTGGGAAGTCATCCCATCACAGCCCCCAGCTCTGGACCACCCTGATCTACGCTGAAGAGCAAAACACTCAGGGTCAAAGATCTGAGAGAGAGAGGAGAAGAAGGAAGAAATTCCTGAGCACTGAGATGAGAGCTTCCTCAGGCCACAAGCTTCTCTTGGCTATTCATTTATAAAGAAAATAGTTGTTCTGGCATAAATAAGTAGGGAACTGCATGGTTTTTATTTGAACACATGCGTGCAAACCGCTATGTTCTCTAAAGCAAAATAATCACCACCGAATAACTTAATAAATGAACTTTCTATCATAGGCCAAGGATTCAGCTAAAGGAACTAATAACCAGAAGAAGGACAAAATCTTCAGTGTCTTTCTTGCCAATTTTTTTTTCATGGCATCGAATCTTTACTTAGGAATTTATTTTTTTAAAAAAGACAACTTATTTCAAAACTGAACAATTATAAATGCTTATCAGTCAATACATTTCAAGCTCACAGTGGGTAACATATCATCACTCATTTTTTACAAACACTGCTTTAATATCTGAATATTTTTACAAAAGTCTCCTGAGTACCAATGTACTTGCGTTTTGGTCCGTTTTATGTAATTGGAACACACGCATGCCTGTGTCACATCACAGGCAATATCCTTGAGTACTTAGCTACATGAGAATCACAAATATTCTTGACTGTAGCAAAAAAAAAATTTATGACATTTATATTTTTGCCTGTGTTGTACAAAAACAATGCAGCAACTTCAGAGGTAGAATCTGATATTTAAAAGAAGTATTCTAGACTATGTGACAAAACCCCCATCTCTGATACCTGGGTCTTTTTTACACTACGTCATTTGACATCTCTAGAACTACTTTCTTTATTTTTAAAGATGTAAAAATTGAGCTAAGTGAATGCCGGTGGTGTTGATCCAGATTTTGAACAGTGTTATTGTAACACTTTGAGATAAAAGCATCTCTAAAATTGTGTGTTTCTCTATTACCTTTATAAAAATAAAAGTGAATTTTTTGGAATAACTGTAAATTTCTTACATGCAAAACATTCCTGCTTTCTAGTTCTAATTCTGCTGTTTTATGGCAGAAATCAATCACTTATCAGCAACTGGTCTACCCAGTTACAAAGCAGAAGTAAAAATATTTGTTATCTCATCTTCACAGAATCAGCAAGAATAAATTAAATGAGAGAAATTTTAGAGTCCTTGGAAAAAAGCTGCTTTCTAAGTGCAGAATATTAGCATCGCTGTCGTTCTTATCATGTGGCAGGTACATGAAATGCTTCTTCCTGTGTATTCCTGTAGGCTGTATTTCCTTAGGAGACTGTATTCAGTATTTCACAGCTACAGAGCTTGAAAAAAGGAGGGAGAGAATTATTCTCTCTGAGAAACACAACTTTGGGAATAGAGGGAGAAAACTCATGCTGTCTCAAATTCCTTCAAGAAGGGATGATGCTTTTGGAGAAAAATGTCAAATAAAATACTTTAAATGTATAAGATCATGTCCAAACATTTTATTTCTTCAAGTTTTTCCCTGTAGTTCTAAAAAATAGTGATTCTCCTCTGTGGCATATGAAAAAATACATTCAAATTATTCCTTTTTATTTAGAATTTTAGGAATAGGATTTCTTATAAAGGTTTTTTTAAATTATAGTAATAGGGACTTTTATGAAGTTTTACATAAAAAGAGATCATTCAACAGGAAATAATTCCCATTACAAAGTTAGACTACAAGATGGTTCATTCTTTGTTTTCCAGTGAATGTAGAAGATACTGCTTTCACAGTTTGACTGATTTTTTTTGGTCTGGCGATTAAATTAGTAAGAGATGATTGATGACTTCGTTGTAAGATAATTTTATTTTAGTGAGTATTCTTAATTTTAAGCATTTGAAAATAAAGTAATAAGGACATGTACCTCCTAATAATTTCCACATCCACAAAGTTAAAGTAGTACACTGAGGCAGTAGTCCCTGTAATTAGACCGGATTGTATCTGTGTTAAATATCCAAATAAGCATTGTTAGTCAAATTCATAATTCTTTTTCTCGGTATATAGGTATTTTTCTGACTAAATTTGTACTTAACTTTGCCAGATCTACAAATTACTCAACACACCAAACTTTATTAAACCAGAAACTACTCTTCGATGAAGTGCATTACATGGCCAGTATTATACCTTGAATTTATTATGAACCATATATATAGATAGATACATATACACACACACACATATATATATACACGCACACATATTTCATGCATAAGGTTTCTGAAAAATCTCACTTTTTTTAAAACTATTTCTGTAGATATTTATTTGTAGATTTTTATGTTCTTTGATTACATAGAAAATGGGGGAGAAGGGGGAGAATTTATTGGTGTTTTCCTAGATCCTTAAGTAAATTCCAATTCTGACTTGAGCTACCCATGAAATTCATACTTATTAAAGTTTATGCTCATTGATTACAGTAGGAAGAAACCATGTTTCTTCACGTTTGTAAGGACAAAGTCATTGGTAGAAGCAGGACCAGAAGTCATGATTTTTAGTCTCTTTGTTAGCATGGCCTCATACCATTTTTAAGTCTGGAGTAGACATAAATTGACTGACTTAATCTCATCTTACTGCAGTTATACAATAATAAATTCAGTCATAATATAGAGTTTCCATGTATTTACCAAGCCATTTTGTTTATATAGAAGATGTTCCTCCAGAATTGTTTAACCTAAACTCAAAGGGAAATAAAAATCTACTCATGAGCGGATGAGCCTAAAGTGATTTCTATGTGGATATGAGATACAGAGGCCTTATTTTAGTTTTCCTTGGAAACTCAGAGTAGATTTCTGAACCTAATTTTGATTATTGATGAGGTGAACTAAGGCAAACATGCTACATTTGCACTTTATTTGATTGACTCTTAATTACTTATTTAGACCTGTAGTTATGTTCGTTTGGAAATTGGCCTTTTCTTTAAAAGTGTACATGGTATTTTCTGCTTTGCAAAATAATGCTGAGATATTTCCATTACCAAAGCATCAGGGTGAAGATAAAACTGTGAGTTCCATAAATTTTTCTCCTGGTTGAATTATCATATTTGGTTTCAATATACTAGGAGAGCTGTTGACTATATGATAATAATTGTCAGTCATAAGCTACAGCATTCAATTCTCTTAATTCTTAATGATGATATAATGACTCATGTATGTCAACAGCAGAAAAACAACTGTGGTGAATAACAAAGTACACCTGATTCATGCCCTTTGATTTTGTGCAGGTTGATAGAAATATGGAAACAAATAACTGTGATCTATTCTCTAAAGAGATGTGAATGCAATACTGACAAGTGGGGGAGGAAAAGATTCAAATTATTTTGGTATTGTTTTTCTGTTTCTACACCACACATCTCTTAGTGTCAATTTCTTTATACCTACAGCTTTACGATTTTGCAGTTTTTGGAATATCCTCTTGTATATATGCAGAATTGAAAAAACGAGGTGAAAATGAAGGCAATTTTATTACTTTTCAGCAGTTCTTAAGAGAGAATTTCAGTATTTCACAATTTAGAGGCTATTCTATAAGGGTGAGCAATTTTCTATGATTTCCAACCACCATAGCCAGACAAATCTTATCATCAGAAATGTTTGAGAAAATACATTACCTCTGCCTAACACACTTAATCTCTTATACGGTTACTATGTTTTATTAGTTTCTTTTAGGGCTGTGCAAGCTGCCTACAGTTATAAACGAAGTATGTATGTCAGCATTTGCACTTTTCTAGGTTATAGCTTTTACCCTACACTAAGATACTGATAATTTTTAAAAGATGCATGTCTTAGATGAAATTAAATATCATTTAAGAATGTATTTGAGGGGCTGGGGATTTAGCTCAGTGATTAGAGTGCT
>QZML01000444.1:3288333-3299525 GCA_016801275.1 Hystrix brachyura
AAAAAAAAAAAAAAAAAAAAAAAAAAAAAGAATATATTTGATACTTCTTACTGTATTTTAAACATGAATCAGAAACTGTATTTCTTATTGAAATGTATTTCAGTTAGCACTTGACAACTGCTTTCCCGTAAGCAGTGTTGAACAGATGAGTTTTACAATGGTGCGAATCTGGGTTTAATTCCTTAGGTCCAGAACCCCACAGCAGCAGGCCAACTTGAGTGGCACCCTTATAGCCTGGAGACAAAAGGAAGTATTTAATAAAACAACAACCACTCACTTCGCCATTTATTTTTTTCCACTCAAATTTTTATCAATTCTAAAGAAAATAGAATATCATTGTTCTAGGTGGATTCAAATTCTCTTCATATAAATTTTCTTTTTTTTTCTTCATATAAATTTTCAAGTAAAGGGAAAGAATGGAAATATTCCTCTCAGTTATCAGCACACAAGCACAAAAAAGTTAAGTACCTGAAAAATCTAAATAATTTAAAGCTTGGCATCTTTATCAAGTGAAGTAATTTTCATGTTTAACAAATTAAGTCAGAAAAAGGAAGTATACAAAGTCTCTATAACAAAGATATGACTCTTAGGCCTAAAACATTATCTAAGTGAGAAGGAAAACTAAATGACATTTCCAAGAATCAGGGCCTGAAACAAATAGGAAAGGAGGATCAGGAGCATAATTATCCCAAAACCCCTTTAAAATACATCTCATCAATAACAAGATAATTTCACCCAACTGGGTAGTACTTAAAACGTCCATCTAGTAACATTAGCAAAGTATAATTTTAATGTTACCAGTCTCTTCATTAAAACATGAAATATTTTATTTAATGATCAGAGCTTCTAGTGCATGGGAAAGTATATATTTAAGTGGACTTGTGCAGCTACAAAGAAAATGTCTACTATTTAAAATGAAATTTAGTGTGTCCTTCTCATTAGTTAAAATATCACAACAATTCACCAGATAGTAATTACAAAGTCAATTCAAACCATCTTGTAAATTCTACACTTTGTATCTATTTTTAAGCAACCTTTTTTGGGGGGGGTGGTTTTAATCATGAGAGAACTATTCTTCCCCCGCCACCCCGTCTAAATCTGGAATGGCCGTAGAATTAGAAGAGCAGGAGTCAAATCAATTGAATGAGAGCTCCAAACCTTTTTGTCAGAATGTATCACACTCAGGCTCATTGGGTAGCTGCTTGTTTCCCTGGCCCCTCGAATCCACCCTAAAATTCCTGTATGATTTTTGGAACTTCTACAGGTGTCAGAGCGTTTACAGTTATGGTTGTCAACCCTTGTGGTGCATCAGAATCACCCATAAACTTTTAGAAAGTACAAAGTACCACCTCTGGAAATTTCTGATTTACTCATTCTGCAATGGGGTTCATATAAAGTGTTTTTGAAAGAGCTTGGGTAACTCGGGTGGACGATGAAGGCTGGGAATCACTCTACTCATGTAGGTGTACTTTCAGCTTCATTTAAAGGACCTAGACACAAGAGCGTGGGGTGTATTGAAAGGCTACAACACCTATAATATACAAATAGTTTGAGTCTACCCTCTCCGCACCTGAGATTTCAAAATTTTAACAAGCATATAATTAATTATTTCAGGATGGTCTCATTGTGAATGTGTACAACAGTTGCATCAATAACAACAAAGCATTTTAGTAAAGTCTTAAGAGATTGTCCTTTTCCAAGTGAATTCCTAAATCATGTTTGGTTTTCATTAGTAGAGATATCAATCCACTGACCAGCAATTGATGGCTTAAAAATTCAAAGCCTCGATAAGTAGTCAGAATCCAGTTTCAATGTACCTGTTTTATTCATTAAAGCCTTCTTTATATTGCTGCTTTATAGTTGTCTTATGAGACTAATGATATTAAAATAGCCTGAATATGAAATTGTAAAATATTTTGCAAGTTCAAAGTAAAAAAAAAAAAACCTTAAAAAATTGATTTAAGCATTTGCTTTTCTACACCACCAGGAAATATTTTACATATAAACTGTCATGAGGTCTGATCCCAACGGATGTCTCTTTTAAGCACCTGTTGGAGTACACTCTGCAACTGGCTCTTTAAATTAGATGGAGTTTTAATTTCCCAAAAGCAGTCTGCAAGCAAGTTGGAATGTTAGAAATGCACACTTGCTGCTTATATTCCAGTGCAGCAAAGAAGTTCCTGAATTACTATGTTGATCTTTGATCTTGTAGTTGATGAGAGAAGTCTACAAGTACGTTAGGATTGATTAGCTTTGTTTATAGAGGCTTATTAGAGGGAGTTGATTTCACATATTAAATCAATAAAGAAATGCATTGTTTTTTACCCTCCAAAGAGTCTGTTAATAATTGACTTGTTAAGAATGAGAACCGTAGTTGTAAATTGAAGAAGGATGAAACCTCACCTTCATTTTTACCATTCTCACGTAGAGTCTAAATTTGTATGTGACTATATTGAAATAGCTAAAATGTCACATAGCTTAGCACCGAGCATGACTATGGCTGATTCTATTCCAGAAAGGATGTATGCAGGTTGTGGTAGTAGCATTACATGCTGATTACATCCATCACTTCTATGTATAGTGTAGTACCTAATCAAACATTGTCAGGTTGAAGGTCACGGGCTATGCATAGCTATTCACATACTTTAGGTTTGAGACAGCTGAATTACTCGCTGACCTGGCTTTGGTGAGAGGGCAGATCATCTTCAGTTTTATGCCTTCCTGCCCTTTCTAAAAATAGTAGGGCCTTTAACAAGGAGGTGTTTTAAGCTGCTCATATTCACTTGTCTCATCAGGAGAAGCTTATTTTGGCCACTTGCATGTGTCAAATTTGCATGTGTGCATAGACTTTTGGAATACTATCCCATGCTTCTCACCACTAGCATAAGAAACTGGCAAACTGAAAGGCCCTGGGATTGGTAGCTAGAGTGTCAGCTCCAGGCAGTGGGTAAACATAAACGAAGGGAAGACTCTTTTTAAGAAAGTGAATATGCTCCTGAAATCATCCATTTCAGACATTTGCACATCAGCCCTCAGCTTTTCGGATCTGTTTTCATAAAATCCGGCTGCGATTTCGCTCCAGAGATCTCTGCGATCGTGTCACTTTTAATAAATATTTATAGGAGGCACTACCAGCCTGTGGATAAGGGAAACTAATGAGAAACTGCTACCCAAAATCTGGATGGCAAAAACAAAATAGAGCAAAGCCAAAAAATCCAAAACAAAACCAAAAAAGAGCAGCTCAAACAATCCGTGCTCACAAGAAGACACGTAGAAAAATACCAACATGTAACTTTGATTTGATAACTGGATTTATCAGTCACTTGACTGGCATGCCGTGGGTACTTTGTATTTTTCTACTCTGAAACAATTGCAAATCTATGTTATTCTGCACAACTGGGACCAAAAAAACTATGACTGTGAGAAAACAGAGACTCTAAAAGCAGGATGGAAATTAAGCAGGTAAACCCTGTTCCACAGTCATGTCATTCCAGTACAGATGTACGTGGCACTCGTGTTTGTACCTCTAAGAAATTTCCATTTTTTCGCATCAAAAAATCCAGATATGAAGCTGAAGCTGCTTTCTTCGCCAACCTGAAGCTGTCTGATTTCAACATCATTGACACCCTTGGAGTTGGAGGTTTTGGACGAGTAGAACTGGTAGGTGGATTGCTCTTTAAATGCTTTTGAAAGTCCATGTCTTCCTTTACAGCTTTTCTCCTCATGTGAGACTTCTTTGTCTTCTCTTTGTTCTCTCTTTATTAATTACTATTGTTCCTAGATATTTACCAAATGCCCTTACACAAGCATGTTGGAGTTTGCAACAAAGTGGGCTATGCTATGTAATCAGTGGACTAAAAATAACATAAATACCAAATTACATTTTAGAAAACCTTTTCATATTAAGTGAAAGGTAAACACATTATGTAATGAGGAGGCATAAAAAAACTTTTTACCCAGCTGATATTCTATAATCTGTATTTACTTAGTTTTGAGCAGTGCTTACTAAGTTATATACTTTAACTTGTTATGATAATTTAAATGTAAATTTAAGTACATATAGAAGACTGAGAGATATAGATATAAAATAAATAGCACAATAGTAGTTGCAATTCTGTGGTTACTGGAACCCAGATTATAGTGACAGTGGCTTGGATATTTTATATGTTTTTTTCATACATGCTTTATGTATACAGCTAAGTGTTGAAGAAGATGAAGACATTTTGTACAAGTTTATACATTAACCACATTTCATGAATGTGGTATAAACAACATGTAAGCATACTCTTACTTGCATCTGTTTTAAATAGAAATTTAAAAACTGACATATTGCTCCAAAAATCAGAAAAAGAAATATTCCGGTGACTGAGTTCCCTGTAAATACAAAGCCTGCTTGAGACCGCCAATTCATCCCCTCTCTGTGGAGCACAGAGGAGTCCCTGATATGAGACACCAGTACAGTATGTGAGGAACTCCCGGAGCCTGCGTACAGTTCTGTAAACAGTTACCGTTGCCATTGGAGTCTGGAGAAATCCCCTTCCGTAGAATACCATGACCCAAAGCTATTTCTGCTCTTAGTGTATTTGTGCTGCAATAGGGATTTTTGACTCTGACAAGCAGAAAAGTGCTATTTACTTAGCATTTTAAAAGAAGATTTAAGTCAGGCATGGAGGCACATCTCTATAATCCCAGCTACCGAAGAACTTCAGGCAGGAAGATCAAAAGTTCAAGACCAGCCTGAGCAACTTAGTGAAACTTGGTCCTGAAATTAAAAATTAAAATAAAGGGATTGGGGATTTAGCTCAGTGGTAGAGTGCTTGGCTAGCAAGCACAAGGCCCTGAGTTTGAGCCCTAGGATAAATGAATAAATAAATAAATAAATAAATAAAATAAATAAATAATAAAGGCTAGGGTTACAGCTCAGTAGTAAAGTGCCCCAAGTTCAGTCCCCAATATTAATCAATCAGTCAAAGAAGGCTATAGAGCCTTAAAGTGTTCCCTTAAATTTACACTGTACTTCCCTTAAAAAGATTGGAAGATACTATATTAATGCTACTACTTTTGACTTGACAGTCCATTGTATGCTTCTGAGATTCTGAGTATTTTAAGTTATGGGACTAAAAATCAAGTAAGGATCTACAAACCTCTCGATTTTATCAATTATGCCATTTAATGCAGCCTTACATTTGTTTTTAAGGACTTTGGTTTTGTGATGAGTTATAATTATTTGTGCAGCTAAAAAAGATTTATTAACAGCATTAAACATGAACAGCTTTGCTCTGGAGGTGCTGGGAAATACAAGCAGGAGAGAGGGTAAAGCTTTTTACCATACAGGTTATGGTACATGGTGTATTCATTTACATAATTGTATAAATCTAAACCCGTCTATGAATAGAGCAGTATGAAGGACAGAATTCCCTACAAATTAATTTGGGGACTAGTCATCACAGTTTCTTAAATATCAGTTTTTAAAGGCTATGCACAATAAAATTGGTGTTTTGATTAACAACAACAAAAATCAACATTACAACTTTGTGGACTTCTAGAGATCTGATAACTTCAAGTTACCCATGATATATTTTATATATAGGAATTTACTTAGGATTTTTGAAATATTGTGAATGTTGGTAATATTGAAGATGACTTGTAACAACCCTGAAAACCCTCCAAGCTGAACAATTAAGTGCCAAGGGTTGATAGGGCAAAACTTCTAGAAAATTCTCTAAAACATATATGAGAATGACAGACAACTAGCCACAAAATTAGGGTAAGTTTAATCATATGAAAATTAATACAGTTTAGCTGGATGCACAGAGGCCTTGGGTTCAGTCCCCAGTGCTACACACACACACAAAGGTAACGTGGTTTAGAAAAACAAAATATGTGGGTATATGCTGGTATGTACGTGAACATGTTTATATACATATATACATACTTTTTTGTATATAATCTCCACTCCAGGAAATACTGTATAGTTCAGGCCACTTTTTGTCTCATGGATATTATATTCTAATATCTTACACAAATATTTATAAACTAATGGGAACCAAAATTTAAAGAATTAATTTTGATTGGAAACATAATCCAATTTGCAAAAAATTCAGATAATATAGGTGAAAGTCCTCTGGGGGAGAGAAGTCCAAAACCTTAACTTCTGTAGTCACATCATGTATCGTTTTACACATTCCAAAGAACACAGAAGGATAAGCAAACTATTCAGGTTATCTTCACTATTCAGTGTGGACCAGCCCTCAGGTGATCACCGATATTGTGGCCTTCATTGCCCCTAGTTTTTATCACTTACTATCTGCCTGATCATATTAATGACTAGGTATGAAAAAGTACTATTCTCTATGATCTTTCACCTTTTACATTTATTCAATGGTGCTAAATTTGACAGATTGATTTTGACACTTGACTGCAATTACATATACAATTGTCCTCACACAGGGATGACAGTACATCTTCACAGTGGTATCGATACCATTCATAGTCAGGAAGTAGATACAGACAGAGCTACATTCTCTTGTGATTAGCGAAATTTTCAGTCACCTCTGAGACTGACACATGCAGAATAATTTTATCACTGTTACAGCACGCTATTTTTAAGCAATACAGTTTTCAAATACACTCACTTCACATGTGTGCATAGTGCTAAATTTGTTCAGATGAAGTATGCAATGCTTATACCTAGAATGTGCTAATCGTTAGCTTAGCAAACATGTTGATCAGGCAAATGACATCACAAAATGCAAGTTATACTTTAGAATAGTATTTAAAAACTTTTACTCAGTTATGAGATTATAAGATTATAAACTTTCCAGTGGGGTGTGAAAAGCTTGGAAATTTGAAAATTTCAACTCCATCTCCTGTTAGTATTAAAAATGTAGTTTTTCATTACTGTGTGACATACAGAAAATGTTTGTGTGATTTTGCATAGTGGTATATCCTTCACAGAGTTTTTAGCATTTCTTAATTTTTATTATTTCACAATATAGATAAATGTAGGTATAAGAATATTTTCAGGAGGGGAATTTCTTTTTTTTAATTTTTTGTTAGTACATTTTTGCAATTCTAGCAGTTTACAATCATCTTGGGGAATAATTACATGTACAAATTACAGCTTTTTTTTTCTAATTCCCTTCCCTTTCCCTTCCCCTCTGATCCCCCTGTCTCTTTTTACATATTTGTTGATATTATTTGTTTTAGCTCATGTTACGGCATATATTTACATTCACTGGAGTTATTAGGATCCTGTACCTGGCCCATCTCTATTCCTCTCACTGCCCCTTCCCCTCCTCCCCACCCCTCACACTTATTTCCTTGGAACATTTCCCTGTTGGGTGAGATCTGGCCCCTTGTCCATTTCTATCCATCCTTTATCGTTTTCTTTGCTTGTATTTTGCCTGACTCAAATGAGCGATACCGTATGGTATTTAAACTTGTGTGTCTGATTTATTTCACTCAGTATTGTATTTTCCAGGTGCATCTATTTTCCTACAAATGCCTCAAATTTGTCATTCTTTATGGCAAAGTAGTATCCCATTATATGTAGATACCAAAAGGAGAATTTCTAAATAATTTATTTTTAATTTTTAGAGGTGAGAACCTAAGCAATCCTCTTAATTTACAAGGGAGGATTGCAAAATAAGAAGATTAGTTTTACGAATCATAAGTGAAAATGAGTCCCATTGCTTTATAGTCAAATTCCTCATGTACTTTTGTTCTTGCCAGAGAAACACCTGCTTTCAGAATAGAGTTCTACAAATCAAAGACAAACTGCTTTTTAATCTGACATTACTACGTGGTAGTTGATTTAAATATTAGATATTGAATCTATTTATTCAGCCATCCAAATTTCTCCTATACCTGAGAGAGTTTTTTTGGATTATATCAGTTATTACATGTGGGCAATCAAAAGCTATGGTAATGTTTAAATTTTAAAAACTGTTATAGGAAAAGACCCATTGACATTAATCCTCCTCAGAATATTCAGAATACTCCCCCTTACTTCAAACAACGTATCCCATGCATCTTTTAACATGTAAGTTTTTAAAAAATTAAGCATTTACCATTTTTTCGATCACCCCTATGTATTTATGTAGCAACACAAAATTTAATAGAAAATAACTCTTGGTTCTGGAAACTCACAACCTACAATCACATGTACTCAACAATTTAAAAAAGAAAAAACCCTAGCAAAGTACAGACAGCACATGCTGGGTACCTGCAGGAACAAGATTGTTTGGAAGAAGTGGCATTTTGAAGGCAGCTTGAAAGTTAAGGCATTAATGTAAATAAGTAAAGCATATGGTACATGGTAAAATGAAACAACTACAAGAACAAATGGTTATTAATAAATTAATATTACTTTCTTACTAAAAATAACCTTTTGTTTGGTGCCTACTTTCTAATCTTCAAATTGCTTTCACAGCCAATATATAATCTTGCCTTTATAGCTACTCTGGGAGGAAAACGCAGGATGTGATCCACATATCACAGGAAAAACATCAAAAAGAATACATATAAGTGTTCTAAGTCTTTGTAGTTGTTGGAAGATTTTTATTTCCCAGAACTAATTTTTTTTTTTGTGTGTGTGTGTGTGTGTGTGTGTGTGTGCAGGGGAATCAAACTCAGGGCCTTGTGCTTGCTAGGCAAGTGCTTTAACCACTGAGCTGAGTTCCCAGCCCCTCCCAGAACTAATTTTTAAACTAAAATTTTTTTCTGTCATTCTGGCTTCTAAAAAATATTTAGATTTCTACCAACACTAACTACCACCACCATGAAATTAAACAAATGTTATGTCAATGCCACATGTATACTTAGGCTGAGAAAAAGATTATTCTAGAATTCAAGAACCAGAACTAAATACAAAGCTTGATTAGAGGCCATAGTGGTCTGCTATGCCCATCTATTTCTGTCAAAACCTCAGAGAGTCCCCCTTCTCTAAATCTTTGTTGCTCCTATTTTAGTGGCAAAATGTATGTGGAGCAAAAATAATCAGACAGTATAATAGTGGAGTTAAAAGTTAGAGCTCTGGAATTAGACTCTGATTTAGATCTCATCAACTGTGCATGCTCAGTCATTTATTAAACCTCCTGAGCCTCAGTTTCTTCTTATGTAAATTGAGAATAACTATAGAATATGTGTCTCACAATGTGTCAAAGAGTAAATAAATTAAAGTTACCAAAATAGTGCCACACACATTGTTGTAGGTCAATATGCTGTTACAGTTGTTATTTTTGTTATAATAATGATCTTTTTTGAATATTAAACTAAGCTAATGATAACTATCTTCGTATATCATTACAAGTTACACCCATAGGAAAGTAAGGGAATTAGGTGATTTTATTACTTTTCCTCCCAATGGTGGTCCAAGCACTGAGGTACAAGCATTTCTCCAATATAAGTAAGAGTCCGAGGTTTTCAAAAATGACCTTCCCTGATAGCTTCTATTAAATGCTCCCAAACCACTAAGGCTCTTTATTTCCTGTTGTACCATGAGAGGAGATGGGAAACAGTTTTCAATCTTCCCCACACTGAAACTGTATGCACCTGAAGTAGTCTGCGTTTATTTATGGACTTCTCTTCTAAATTGTAAAGCCCCACCTCCTAACCTCTCCATAGGAAATCGTTTTCCATGACACTGTTAAATCGTATCCAGTTGCCGTACAGCCCTCTTAAACCCTGGATCCCCAGTGGGCCTGGGGAACAGCTTTTTGCCAAGAGGACTACACAGGTGACTTCTCATTCCTTTTGTGAATCCAGCCACGATTATGAATCCTGTAGTCAGATTGCCATGGAAAAGGCGATGTGGTAACAAGTTGCAAGAACCTTCCCACGCTCCCACAACCACACATGTGTGACAGGCAGGGTCTGTGCGCTGGGCCTAAAGGCATCTGTGTCCCTCTCTTGCAGCATCTTGGGCAGCCGCCCAAGCACTGTGCTTCCCAGACAAGCAGCTTTGAAGGATTATGTAAGCTGTGTGGAAAAAAAAATTAGAGACTGAGAGATGATTAAGCAAGAAATTAGGTGATAAGCCCATTGCTCAGTCAACATTTTCTTTCATCATTATATAAGACAAGCAGTTTAACTCCAAAGGGAAACCCCAAGTAAGACAAAAACATTTCAAGAGCTTCTTCCTGCCAAGCCACACAGCAATGAAATAGAATAGCTGTGGGATTGCTGGGCAGCATTTGCCATTTGTGCCCACAGTGATTTATGCTGTAGAGGACGATGCCTGGGGAAACCCTGCTCCCCTAAGGCTTTACATCCTCTGTGAATAAATTGAATGGACACTTGCCACTGGTTTAAAACTGAGAGTTGGCATCATTTTGAGTCTTTTCTCCAGCTGTACTCTCCTTGGTATGTTATTATATACTTTTCACTTTATGCTTATTCTCTAAAGAATAATTTTGAATGATAATTTTGATTACTAAGAAAATAAATTATTCAGCTAGCTAATGAAGATCTAATCTAATGAACACTAATTGAGCAACAGTCGGTGCACTAACAGTGTACCACAACTCACTGCAGCTCCTAAAATAACCACGTCAGTTTCTAAATAGAAATTACAGGTGGTAAAGTCTCTCTCTCTTTCTGCTTGGACAGATGAAAATAAAGTAAGATGATGCGTTATTTTATCTTGTTAACCATAAAATATATATTCCTTTTACATTGCTAATTGCAAACAATTTAGACTACATGAATGGCAGCATCCTTACATAGTGAAGCTGTAGGAATTTTACATACCTACCTATTAAAATGCATATTTTTATTAAAAGTATTTGAAATTAGTATCCTACCACAACATAATATGTTAACAGTTACTCCCCTGAACTTGCATGTGATTCTGGAAAGATCACTCTAATCTAGAAGCCACTGTAAATATCTTTGGAGGATTAAGATAATTGGTGATAAAATAGTCCATCAAGAAGTTAATGTTTAGCTCATACTCACCTTCTTGTTTTCTGTGACTTTTTTTTACCTAGTAAATGTATAAGTATCATCTCAAGAGAGTTAAAGCCATAATTTCACAGGGATACATGGAGCAGCACGACTCACAATAAGTAAATTTGGAAATGAAGTGACCTATAGGCCCATCAATAAATGAGTGCACCAAAAAAATGTAGTATATATACATATTTTAGTTACTTTTCTCATTGCTGAGACAAAATATCCAACATCCAAAG
>QZML01000444.1:3299545-3357492 GCA_016801275.1 Hystrix brachyura
GCCAGATTTATTTAGCTTACAGTTTGTAGAGGTTTCAGGCCATAATTGGCTGGCTCCAAGGCAGTGTGGCATGGCAGACAGTTCGTGGTGGGCAGAAGGTAGCAAAGCAAGCAAAAGCGACCTTGACAGCTTTTTTCTGTCCCTTTCCAACTCTGCCTAGGCTGCTGGGATTAGGGTGGTGCCAAACCAATCAACAGGCTGATTTAGTAATCACACACCCTTAATCCCAGCATCACACACCCTAGATTCAGCCACCTCTGAAAAAGCTCCACCTATGATAAATGAGGCTTTGGGGGGGACATCTAGACACAAACCATAATAATACACGATGGAGTATTATTCATCCATAAAAAATGTAAGTTTGAGTCATTTGTAGGATAATAAATGGATTTTAAATCCATAATGACATATGAAAGAAATCAGACACAGAAGGTGAAATATCGTGTGATTTCTCCAATATGAGAGATCTAAAATATAAATGATTTAAAATGCAAAATAAGTGTGCCTCATTTCTCTGAGCACCCACACTCTGCTCTTGAGTGTGTCCTACATCTACCTCCAACAAATCTTTCTCATGTCTCAAAAGAAAACCAAAATAAAAAGAGAGATGATAGGAAACATGGAGGTAGACGCTGCAGAAATGGGAAGGGGACACGGAGAAGAAAGGAAAGAGGGGGGCTGTAGGGGATAAAAGTGATCAAGATGCGATGTGGATGTGTACTAATTCCCCAAGATGAATGCAGTTATTATGTATTGCAAACGTATGGTAATAACAAAAATTATGCATGTAATACCTACCGAAAAAAAAAGAACGAAAATCCCAAATAGTCCTTTTGGGATAGAGAAAACATCAGATATAATTCTAGCCCTCAAGGAATCCTTGCCTTTTCTTAAGAGATAAAATTAATGGATTTGAAAACTCACACACAAAAGCCTTTCCTAATGGATCACATCATAAATTATGCAGAAAAGTTCTCTGTATGTTGGAAGGAGACAAGTCTTTTGGAGCTGATGGAGTAGAGAAGGTCCTGAGAGGACATACAGAACTGAAGGCCAGGCCTTGGAGAACAGGTTGGGATTTAAGTGTACAGATGGGAAAAGGCCACTCCAGGCAAAGATTACAACATAAAAGGCCACATGGTGTCACAGGACACCAAAGCAAGAGACCAGATTCAAGTGAAGTTGTGTGAGGATGCAGAAACGCTGTTAGGTTAGCTGATCTGTGGGAGACAACTGTATTGTATTCTTAAAGATTAGACTAGCAGTAAGAAAGAGGTGTTTGTACATTAGGTTACTAAAAGTGTGGAAACACAAACAGCCTGAAATGAATAATGCGCCATAAGGTGACTAGGGGGCTATTTTTAGGTTGCACTGATCCCAGAAATAAACAACATAATTTCTCTTCTGACTAAGGTAGTTTACTTGGTGCCAAGATGTAGTCCACATCCCTAAAAATTTTGTGTAAACACTTTATAAGCAAGATCTTGCTCTGTGAGATGGAAAAACGATTTATTTGTGTGCATTAGTAAGGTAGAAAATAGTCATGTCCTTTTAAATAAAGTTAAACAGTTTAATGTTGCTTTGGGGGAGAAATATGAAACTGGGGTAAATCTGTGTATGTTAACTGTATACATTTAATTTATTGACAATTCCTACTATGTCCTTCATACTAATATCCCCTAATCACTGACATATAGAATACATTTATTTGCACACTGAGCTATGAGTTCTGGAGCTTTCCTTAGGCCTACTGACTCCGTTCTTAGCTCTTAGCACCAGCAAGTGGCCCTGCAACTCCATTGTAGGATTGGGGAGACAGTTGGTACCCTGGAAGAGTTCAAATAAGGAAGTTTTAAACCAGTTGGGGCCACTGTCCCCTCATTACCACACTATCAGAAGCTACACCCCCAAGAACAGAAGAGTTTAAATTTTAATGCGACCATTTTTGGGTAGATTAAGCTAACGTGAGCCCAAAACAATAAATACTAGTAGAACTGAATTAAGTTACTTAACTACACTTGAAATAAATGTATATCTGTAAAAATCTTATATTTTGAAATACAAAAGCAGCAGGGAGGAAGAAGTTATACTAATTTAAAAAATGATCGATCAGAAGGGGTAAGTTTGAAAATAGCATGGTTAATAAATTAAAATCTAATTACAAACAGTTGATTAAAATTCTTCTAGTACATAGCAATTAAAATTTATAAAATTATTGATACCTTGTATTTCAAAACTGTGACTATAATACAAAACCTTTCCCTGTGTTAGTTTGAGACTATGTCAAAAAGACAGTTGAATTTTGCAATATGTGATTGTTTCACTGCAACTTGTTTTAAACCTTCAAAGTCAATAAATAAAAGGAATGCAAATGTCAACATATGATACTCAGTTCCACTTAGGTGAAGTTTTAGGTTAAAAGTGTGCTTTAAGTGTTATAGTAAATCGAATTATGTGAGGTATGAAGGTCCTCAATTTAGAAATAGTAGGCAAGTTTTCAAAACTGATGCATATAGTTATATATTTGTATGTGTGAGATTATACATAGAAATTAGAGTGTTGGGAAAGGGAAACTATCTGATTATTTGAGAAAGGAAAAATAATCTAAAGTGAATATAAACATCGATTTTAATAATCACTAAAAATAAAATACAATTAATTTAGCATAGATATAATGGTACAGAAATGTTATACTTAAAGAGTAATTCTTAACATTTCACATTTCAGCACTCTTAATTAATATGGTCAACACAGGTAACCTTTGAATAAAAATAAATCAATGCTAATTATTTTTTAAGAAGAATCGTGCAAAAAAAAAGAAAAATCGTGCGTATTCTCTGAAATCAATAAAAATGATTTCTGTGAAACAGTTCAATGCTTTACTCATGGTGTAACCAAAAGTAAAGAAGCATGTTTTTGACTTTAAACTGAAAGTTAAACGTATTTATTTTAACAAATTATCCCTTTTATAAAAATAGCTTTACTCAACTTTGACCAATTTGAATTTAAGAATATAGCTATTTCCTGATATGTCTTGTCACAACTATGGAACTGACCTTAAATCCGAAGGCAACTTACAAAGCAAATGGCATTATTGACATTTTGGATGAGGGGTTAAATTGAACTGTGGGAAAGAAAACAAGAGTGGAGCGAAGAGAGACCTTCTCTTGATTATTTGTCACTTCTTGAAACTGGAGGACAGAATCAAATGAAAAGGCATAAAGTAAAATAATACACCCTTCTAGGTTCCTTTGTTCTGAAAATGCTAAACCAGTCTACCCTCCCCCCTTGTAGAACTTTTCTTTCACTCTAGAACTTTTCAAGAATTCCTTCCTTTATATGAGTTACTTAAATCATAGGCCATTACAAATTGTTTCTAGACTACTGACAAAATCTTTTCCTCTCAGGTTAAAGAGAGCCAAACGTATAGAAATGACTTTATTATGCTTTACCCCATAGGACAGATTACTTGCTAAAAATTTTGTGCTATTTTGTGCACAGAAAATATTGCCCATTTTTGTTTTGGCATCCGGGACAATTATGCCTCTGATTAGATTCCTTTAACCCTTCAGGCCTTTTTACTTGTTCTTGGGAAACCTCCTGTCACTTTTACCCAACATTGTGTTATGTGGGAGTTAGCAACACATACAGTATACCAGAAACTAATCCCATTTACATGTAGGGTTGAGGCAACAGAGCAAATAGAATCTCCACCTCCCAAAGGATATACAAAACCTGCAAACCTGAGCTGGCCGTGTGTTCAAAGTGAACTGGTCACATTTCCTCAAGCTGCCTTTGTGTTATTTAGATATTTCTCCCTTTTCCTGCGTTGCGTTTTTTAGGGGACAGCTTTTTTGGCCATGTTCATGAGGTTGAATATAATTAATATGCTTTTAAAAGTTTATGTTTATTATGTCAAATCCCAGATGCATAAAACTTCCAGCTGGAACAAGTCCTGAGAGATAATATAGTTTAGTTCCTCTTTTCAGAGAAGAGGCTTGGGGCCCAGTGAGATTAGGATTGGTGATACGCTTACTGTGTGACAGGCACTGTTGGTGAAAGGGCAGTTTCCAGGTTGCTGATAGAAGAGTTTCTAAGCTCACTGCATTGCTGCCGCTCCGTCTCACTACCTTACCTGAATGGTTCACCCTTTCCTGTACCACATGGAAATGTAACTGGGGTCATATTGTGCGAGACTTTCATACAATGATGAGACATAGGATATTGACAATTTAAGCCTTGAATTTAAGAAATCATTGTAATTACAATAACCTTCTTCTAGTATAATACCTACAATGCAAAATGAACCATGAACTCTTAAAGGTTAAATAGATGAATATGTACACAGTCTAAGGACCAATTCATGAGCAATGCCACTGAGCCAGTTTTAACCTTGCATCCCAGGGGAGACAAAAAACGGGGTAGAGTAGCTGACCGACCTTTTAAGGTACTGTCTTCTCCAGATAGAAAGTAAGCACGGATTTAAAAACAGCCAGCAAATATGTCTTCAAAATGCTGGGGAGGGCCGGGGATTTAGCTCAGTGGTCAGAGTGCTTGCCTCACAAGCACAAGGCCCTGAGCTCAATCCCCAGCACCAAAAAAACAAACAAACAAACAAACAAAAAACCCAAAATGCTGAGGACATTTGCTTTTCATCTCTTTCATCTTTAGGTTAGTATTATTTGCGCATCAGCCGAAGCCCAACAGTGAAGACTTGTCAAAATCTATGTCAGCAACTTCCATCTTGATGTTCACTTTGTCCAGTACACAATCAATCAAATGTCAATATAAGGCTTCACGTCGGAGTCACATTTTAGTATAAATAAAACTTCAAACACTTCTAATTTCTAAAATAGTGCATACTACTATTTTTATAAAATAAAACAAAGATCTTAAGTATTAGATTTTCTTGTAAACTTTGTAGAAATTTTGATAGTAAAGTCATGGTGGTATAAGTGTCATCAATCTTAAAATAGCTTCTTCAGCCTGATCTTACTTAATGGCACTGACATGAATTGAAGTGGAGATGGGGACGGGTACAAAAGAACACTCAGCCTGTGGTGGGGCATATTTTGAGGACAGTACTTTGGCTTAATCTGACAATTTAGCTAAGAAGCATGTAAGAATCAGGGCAGTTAATAGTCACTGAATGTTAACTCTGTTCCAGACACTTTCTTTTGATACACGGGCTCTGGTATTTCAACTTCATAATTAACCCATGAAGATTCTTCCTATGTTAGAGACGGGAAATAGGAAAACAGAGAGATCGAGTAACTTGTCCAAGATTATAAGCCAAATAGTAGTTGAGATTCAAATAAAGCTAGTCAAATATAATGCTAGTCACACTGTCACCCGATGCCTTGCCCTGTGCACCCAGGAGGGCAGAAGAGTCTGCAGAGGAAGATACGCCCAGAGAATACATTGATCCAAATGGACTGAGAAGGGTTCCCAGGCACGAGGATTAAGTGTACATTTCCCTCTTTGCTGACTTCTGTCCATACTTAACTTTAATTTTATGTCTTCGGTGGACCTAATACAGAATAATAATCGTTATCATCATTTCAAGTTAGCACACATGGATTCTGTATAATTAGGCAAACAGAAAAGCAAAAGGCAAACTAAATGGCACTTTACGAATTTTCATGGGTTGATTTTGTTAAAAATGTTTACAATAAAACATAATAACTTACAGCCCTCAAATATGAATTGCTTTATCTTAACCTGGGAGTTCATATTGGAAAAGAGTAAATAATAGCAAGTCCTTTAAGGAAATGAATAGTGCGGGTTAGCTCAAAAGTGGAGTAGGTCTCCATGTTATATAGTTATACAGTACCCAATTTCTCAAGTCACTGTATTCATGAAATTCTAATAGAACTGGAATTACTTTGAGAAATCATACAATAATAAATGGCTATTAAAATTTAGCAGATAATTTTAAAATGTTTTCTATAACTGGATTTTTATCATCATAAATTAAGATATGTAAATGATATCATGTTAACAACTTAAAAAATAAAGAGAAGTAAAAACTAACATTTTCTGAAGGAAAACCATTGTTAATGTATTGATGAACCTCTGATTCATAAGTTTACTTTAGATGTTGATGTAATTAGATATACATTAATATACAAATACACTAATTATGCTGTCATAAAATGTATTCTTACTTGTGATTGGTATCAAATACATTATTATATATGTTAATTGTAATTCCAGCCTCTAACTTATCATTTTTATAACTGCATTGCATAGACATGGTATAAAAATAATTTAATTTTCTAAACTTACTGATGAATGTTTAGATTTTTTCCAGATTTTTCTGATAGAACCAATGTTCCATTGAACATCCTTAAATGGTCTTTAGGAAGTTGTCAGCTAATTGAAAGATTGCCGGGGAGCATGTTAGTTGGGCTTTATTCAGAGAATTGCTTGCACATTATAGACTGTCTCTATGGAGTTTGCTTATACCAGCAGTACTCAGATACTCTGACTTCTTGGTCAGGAAGCTGAGTTCTGTGAATCTTCTGGCATTCTAGTTTAAAATGGAAATGGAGATCTTGAGTAAGGACTATGTTCTAAGAAGGAAGTAAAGTTTTTACTCAGAGGGCAAACAGGGAGAGTTGGCTTCAAACAATCCCCATAGTTTTTATCTACTTGTCATGCCACCCACAGCTGCCATCTGTCATCTCTTCCTAGCCACCTTAGTTTCTCTTTCTATGATTCAAGCAATCTGATGCCTCAAATTCCTGATAAATCAGGTGTGCCAAACCCCTGATGTTATACACACTGAGGTCAATGCAAGTGCCTAGGAAAATGGCAAAGCAGCTTCGGCTGCTCGTTCACATGACATACCTGGCAGTAGCAAAACTTAAATTAAGGTAATAAATATATGGTTCAGCTTTTCCCTTAGAGAGCCTACATTTAGCAAATCCCATTAAACTCTGGTTTGTAAAGCATCAATCACTGTATTTTAATTTGCTTTGTATTCAGCTTCAGTAACCCACGCTCTACCGGGAATAGTTTAGGTCCAAGAGACCTTATCCTGAACCCAGTCCCACCACTTGGTAGCTCTGTGGCCTTGGCTGATTTGTGAGCCTTCGTTTCTCTGAAACAGGAGCATTTTGAACAGTAGTATTTGATTTGTCCTATTTGTTGGAGATTTTCTAAGCATGGCAAAAATATAAGCAAAGAGACCATGAACAATTACCTATTCAGTGACAATATCATTTAAGACCACAGCTCTGTGCAGTGGCTAGTACTAACCTCAGCAAGAACTAGGGCTCAGAACAGTGGAGTAGCTGGCCCGAGAGTGAGGGAGACTGTGCAGAGTCAGAACGCAAGTCCAGATCTGAGACTAAAAGATGAATTCTTTCCTCAGTTGCAAAACCTGTTATCAAACAGCAGAACAATTTCTACAATAGACATTTGTGTCACAGAGAGTCCTCAGTTGTTTAACCAGGTTGACTTGGGAAGGGGACTCTGACCTCTCTTCTGAACTGTAACATCCTGATAGCTCATTGGTCATTCATCTTCCCTGTCTGTCCACATTTCTCTTAGAAGTGAGTTTTCACATTTTGTGTTTTATTACGAACCACAACAGAATCCTTTGGTATCATACTAATGTGTCTTCCTAAAGACTGCTGTAATAAAAAGACTTTCAGACATACTAGAGGGCCTTCGGCTGTTAAAGACAATTACAAATTTCCATATTTTCCTCTAACCTGTCATACAGATTTATACATGGTGACAGCAAACTGGAGCTCATTTATTTGAAGTGTCCTCATGATCACTTCTAAGGAACTTGCCACATTAATGTCCTCTCAGACTGAATTCGATCTGTATATGTGTGCATGAAGAAAACACTTAAGAACTTTCTATTCCTGTAGATGAAGTGCTAAATAATTCACGACTAAAGAGGAGAGACCTCTACTTCAGCTGAAAAACAGAATCAGCTTGCCATGCTATTTCTCCAAAGTTTTCATTACTTCTGAGTAATGTGGGCTGCTTGATATCATCTTGGGGAAACTTCTGCTCAAGAACAGCTGATAACTTCTTTACATTGATACGAGGTGATTCTTATAGTCTCTCGTTCCTTACAAGTTACTTTGCTGAAATTTCTTGTAAAAGAAACAAAAGCAGCTTGTGTGAGGTATGGCACTTAGAGGACCCAACCCCCCTTCAAAGAGCAGCCGAAGCCGTGTGGGCTGCATGGTTGACTTGCGTAGTAGTTAGGGCTCATTTACCTATTCCATGTACCTGTTAATTCTGGGATAACAATGTTATACTAAATCTAGGAGCTTTTCTTCACTTATCCCTTCCACTTTTCCTTAAGGTCCAGTTGAAAAGCGAAGAATCCAAAACGTTTGCAATGAAGATTCTCAAGAAACGTCACATTGTGGACACGAGACAGCAGGAGCATATCCGCTCCGAGAAGCAGATCATGCAGGGGGCTCACTCGGACTTCATAGTGAGGTAAAGGCCGCCCTGCGCCCTCTGAGCGCCAAGCCAGCGCGATGCCTGCTGCCACACCTGCCCACACTTAGCACATTTTATTTGCACAAAGAAAATTAAGTTTTGTCGAGTCTATCCTTTTTATTTTTTAAGAGAATCTGATTCTTTCAAAAGAACGCATTTCCCAAAGGAAGCATCCATTTCTAACATTCCATTTTTTAGCCACTTACAGCTGGTACTTAAAATTGAAATATTTAATATTTTGAAAAAAAATGTTTAAATGACAGCTAATCTTTTCACCTCAGTATTTTGAGAGCACTAATAAGAGGTAATAGGGAGCTTTTTAGATGCAGAAGTAGTTTTTGTACTTCACTTGCCAGAAGCTCTTGCAGAAAATGAGATACAAAATTCAGACATGTCTACATGTAACAAAGTTTAATCTACTTTATAGCCATGTACACAGCATGTTTATTACTACTAAGTGTTGCTTAAGGGTACACGCTGGAAACATCAGCCAAATTGGAACTGAGAGAATCTCAAAAGTCCTTTTATCCATGATCATTTGGATCAATCGATTTCAAGGGAGCAATAACGGCTCTGTGGCATGGAAGTGTTACTCATGAGCCACTGGCTCCTTTTCCCTATTTGTGGAATTATGTCTTTTCATTCTTTCAAAATTTCAAGTGTTAGCGGCTGTGGTGGTGCAGCCTTGTAATCCCAGTAGGCAGGAGTCTGATGCAGGGGAACACCAGTGAGCTCAAGGCCAGCCTGGAGTATTTAGTGAGGTTAAGACCAACCTGTGAGGTTGTCTCCTCATAGGAAAGACCTGTGAGGAGAAAGACCTTGTCTCAAAAAGACCTTGTCTCAAAACAAACAAACAAACAAACAAACAAAAAACCTTAGAGTATGGCAAATCAAAAGACTATGATCTGGACACTCAGAAATTTGTGTGATTTGTGATAACATTCAACTCTCCCTTTTAGCTACTTTGAATAATTCACTACAGTATTAATTACAATTGGCCTTACTATGTAACAGAACACCAGAATTTATTCCTCGTAACTATAACTTTGTACTGTAAATGTATGAGGTGATATATATGCTAAATACCTCATTTGAATATTTAATAGTATTTGTATGTATATATTGAAACATTATACTGTACCCCATAAGTATGTACAATTATGTGTCAATTAAAGACAAAATAAAGGATAAATCATTTCTTAAAGCTTAAAATGTTACATGCTTTTAAAACACAATAGTTTTCATAACTTTTGTTTTCTTGTTTGTAATCCACAGGCTATACAGAACATTTAAGGACAGCAAATATTTGTATATGTTGATGGAAGCTTGCCTAGGTGGAGAACTCTGGACCATTCTCAGGGATAGGTAGGAGATTTGAGAAACTTCTACTCTGTATCTGAAAACATAGTTGTCTTTGATAGTCTATAAGAAGGGTCCATTATTATAAAGTAAAATAATTTTATTTATATTTTATATAGACTTATATTTTAAAATGTAAAATCAACATAAAATCTAGCCCATTATATAAATAAAATTTACTGTAATACTCACATTGTAACTAATGGTATAGACTTAGTCTCCTATAAAAATGGTACCTGGAAAAATCACATATGTAGGCCATCATTCATGATTATGAGAATCAGATTAAATCAGTGTTGGATTCTTTCTGGAATTCAATACTGTGGTTTAACTTGAAGAGAGTGATAGCTACTTTATAATTATAGACTGGGTTAATTATCAGTTTATTTGATCCACTTGGTTTTCAGATGGGGCGTCTGCCTTTCATGACACTGGGAATTTTTTTTAAAGTAACTTTCCCCCTATTTTTCACTTGTCTTTGTTTTCAAAATTACTACAGCTTTTCATCCAGCTCTTTGATCCTTCTCTAATTTTTGGGAAAAAATATCCATTTATTTGCAGTATTTAATATAAATAATCTGATTTAGATTTACCTTTTTAACTTTCCAGGGTAAGTAAATTTTAGCTAAAGAATGGTTTTTTTTTAATTATACAAATTCATTGTGTATTAATTCTTCATCTCACATTTATATAACTAACAAGTTGTCTTTTTAAAAAATTTACCCTATAAAATATCTCAGGAGAGGGCTGGGGATTTAGCTCAGTGATTAGAGTGCTTGCCTCACAAGTGCACGGCCCTAAGTTCGATCCCCAGCACCAAAAAAAACAAAAAAACTCAGGAGATTATTATCTATACCAGCTGTTCACTTAAAAAAAAAAAAGACCATGATTTTATTTACCTGCAAATGACCTTTTGATTGTTTCCTGTGAATGATCTACTGATCATTCAGAAGTCATCCTTGTTCTTTTGAACATTCACCTTTAGACCATCTATCTATATTTTTCTCGTTTGTTCTAGCCCTGTCACTCAGAGTCTTCTTCAGGGGTAATATCTTTCGGAAACTGAGTTGCAGATAACCCTAGTGCTATTTTTTGACATTTGCTACTTTGTAGATATCTCAGAATAAAACAAGTAGCTCTTTATAAATCCTTGATTTAAATTCTTATCCCCAGTCGGGTATATCATGGTATGATATGCTCTTCAAGGACTTTTACTCCCTGGACCTTACTGATATCAAACAGGTTCTTAAGGTACTTTCATATCATGGTATGATATGCTCTTCAAGGACTTTTACTCCCTGGACCTTACTGATATCAAACAGGCTTCTTTTTAGCATACTATATTCTGTTACACTAGTGTTAGACTTTTTAAATTATAGCACATACAAAGGAATGCCTCATGTTTGCATTGGAGGAGAAGTTAACATCTGTACTCTACTGAGCTATTATAGCATATCATTACATAATTGTTAGTTAATATTTGAGTATAGATCATACACCAGGGATTGTGATAGAGGGTGGAGACTGTATGAGAAAGCAGCTGTGGCCTCACGCTTCAGAATTTATGGGCTGTTTCACTAAGTTAATACTCTGGTTTGTTCATTAGTATCTGGCGTATCCTACTATGATGCTACTATATTACCTTTGGCCCGAGATTTCAAAATACTGATTTACAAAAAAAAAAAAAACAATCAAAATACTGATTTACTTGAAATCTGTTTCCTATTTTTAAAATTAGAATAGGAGAAGATTTGCAAGGAGAATTAACTAGGAAACCAGTAAGACACTTCACAGAAAAAGCACCAGCTATTCTCCCGTAGCTTTTTAAAACTTCTATTGAGTTCCTCACCTGGGATGGCAACAACAACAGTGATAAAACTCAACTTACTATCAACTCATGTGGCATCAAACATGCTCAGACATCAGTTTCAACTCATTTTTGAAAGTAAATATTATGTCACATTTTTCTCCGTTTGAACTGATTTTACATTTTGTTTGGTCATAAAGGAAGGCGAGGCTTCTGAGTGAGGTGCATGTTGATTTGTAGGGGTGACTAAGACTTGTCCTGAAGCTGCAGCTTCCCCCGGGGGGAGTGGACAAAGGAGAGAGAAACTCTTGGAATTCCTTTCTCTGCCCCCACAAGCTGGTTTTGATCCTTCCTCTTTCCTCCCCCTTAAGTTTGGGGCACAAAGCTGCTGCCTGCTGCCCCACCCCAGTGCACTGGGTGCGCCCCCAAGAGGCCAGTGTGAAGAAGCAGTTGTAACCTGGTTCTTCCAAAAGATTCAGAAATATTTAAGCCTCAACATTAAAAGCGATGGGGCTATTATGTGTTGAAAATCCCCTTGGAATCATTTACCCCTGTGAAATTTCTTTTCATACATACACGCACACACGCGTGCGCACACACACACACATACACATGCATACTTTCACATACATCTTTACTACTTTTATTGTACATGGCTTTTCTTTTACCTAATCAAGAAATTGCTAGGAAAATAGCATAATTTTGAGCATCCAGGCTCCAAATAATTTGTGCCACTGACTGTTTAAATCAGGACTAAAAGTCCTAAAGATTGTTAGAAATAAAAATATATGCTAAGCAAAAGCTTATCTATTAGGCACAATATGTATGCAAATATCTACAGTAAAAAAAAATTAAAACCACCATGTTCAGGTCATTTAACTTCATTTTTTGTCCAAGGAAAGAAGTGATAAGAAGAAGATATCCTGAAAGCATACAGGAAATATATATGAGTTGATTTTTCTAAAGTCCTATGTCCTTATTTGTTATAGATTTGGAAGTACCTCTGAACCTCAGAGATTTAGGACAGGAAGTTTCTGTGAGCAGCCCCGACAGCTGCCCGCTCCCGCTTCTTAGACGAGATGACCATTTCCTGCCTCTCCCTCTCTCCTCATCAGTAGAGAAAAGGAGCACAGAGCAGCCCTTTATTTGCTGTCAAAAAATAAGAATTAAAATGATACTATATGCAAACAGGATTTAAGGACATTTAAGTGTTATTTATTTTGAGACATGAACTATAGCTCTAAAATGTTAACTGTTCCTATTATTTCCCTGGTGTATACTCAACCGACTATCATGTCTTAATTTTCTAGTTTGTGACTTTTTTTCTTTTGCTTTCATTATTTGTGATAAGTTGGTACAAAGTCTGTTTTATTCACCTCCCATCTCTAAAACTTAAAGAATTGGCAAACTCTGAAAATTTCTAAAGGACGTTTAAAGGACATAATTGGTTACCATGACAAACGAATGTACATTAGTATTAGTACTAACTGTACCTTAATGTATACTGTAATGTATACCATATCAACATAGACATATATGTCATATTATCAATATTAGTATTTAATGTATATTTTATCTAGTGAAATTTAATACCTCAATTTTTTCCTTCATTTTTTTAATGTGTGTTACTACCTGACTGGTGGGTTATTCTCTCAACCCAGAAGAAGTTACAAGGTACAGAATCAAAAGAGGATTGAGAAAAAGTATTTAATGTAGAGGGAAAGCAGAAAGCAGTATTTATTGTAAAGCAAAAGAAAGCAGCCCCAAGGCAAATGAACCTGAGAGGGCACCCAAACAGGTTGCCAAAGAGACTCATTGTCTACGAGTTTTTATACACAAAAATGACTGCATCTCAGCCAAGTTGAGATCAACCTACGGGGTTACAAGCTGGAAAGTTTGACATAGAAGTGGGCCTATGGGAACTCAGGGTATGTACCAGGCATACTTTTATAAGGACCATCAATTGTAACTTTAAACAGAACAAAGACATTCCTTAGAGAGGTATGAATATCTCATTCCTGGACAAGAAAATCCTACCAATCTACTGAGGCCTTTTTGTTTGCTGAAGCTCCTGGGGGCCGTGGCCTTGGGCATTGTGTCCTTCACTGAATCTTTCCGACTCCCTCTTTGGCTTGGCTTTTTTCCCCTGGCCATCTGTCCGGTCTGTAACACTCTGTCAGGACACTTCCCACACTCCCCTCCCCTTGTGGGCCAGTGTCACTCTGAGAAATCCCCTCATCTTCCCACAGAGCTCTGCTCATCCTTAACATCATGTTTTACAGAAACTGATTGTTTAGATTGCTGTTGTGTTGTCTCTTGTTAGGTTAGGAAAATGATATCCAAAGCTTAGAAAATGGAACTTAAGCCCGACCCTGCCTGTGTGGAGGGCTCGTGGCTTATTCTCCCCGGCTCTCTCATTGTCTCCTGCTTCTGTTGCATTGATGTTTTCTACTGAATAGCTTAAAAAGTTACCACAGAAACCATAATTTTCAAGTTTCACATATCTCACTTTCTGGTCATGTGTCTTGCTGGCTATGTTTTATAACCTCATAGGTAATGAGTAATTCTCTGTCATTTTTCTTGCTTCTAGTTATTTTGTGGAGGGTGATTATTTAAATTCCATCTTAGATGAGCTTACATGACTTGGATGGCACAGACTGAAAGTATTTCTAAAGTAAAAGGTCTATCTTCATAATTTAACCCCCCCTAATAACTGGCAATAAACTTCAGATGGCAACGTACTTCAGATTGATTGATGCTACCAGTCAATGTTGCCTAGTCTCTTTTGATAAGAGATGTTTCATCGCTGTTATATTCTGACATTTCTAGACTCAATTTATGACAAGTTAATTAAACAATGTAATTAAATTTTAATTTCAGCATATATATATTTTTTTTTTCTAATTCTCTCAAATTGTCATCTATTGCCATCTAGTTACAACAACCACTCATTCCCAAAGAAGATATAAGGGCCTATGCCTTATTTGTTTTATTTGAAATAATATAGCTGTCAAGGGACAATTTGTTATTTCAAAGAGCTACATAGGACAAGTGATTTATTTTTTAAACAACTCTTTAAATTGTTGACAAAACAAGTTTTCACTTCTGTTTTAGATCAAATTTACATTGTCGTTTCCAATACTAATAGTGATTTTTCATTTCGAGTTCTGCCATGTGACTGATTTTAAGATGTATATTTTAACATCCACAAATTGCTTACATGAGATACTTAATTATGAAACATTTTGTGTGCATAAATTTTATTGATTTGTCAATAAAACAGAAGAAAACAGCTCCAGTCATAAAATGGCTCAGAACTGGAGAAACCTTAAAACAAATACACATGACTATCAAGGACCAAAGATCAAAAATGTACAATTTGTGGTCAGTTCACTTTGTGGTGAAGGGGGTTTGGGAGGCAACAACAGCGTCACTTTGGCCCATACATTTGTGAGAAGCGTGGAGAAAGGAAAAAAAGAAATCAGCAGAAAACCCTTCAGAGCTGATTTGCAGCAGTTATATTTGGCAGCGAGAAGCACTTCATTAACAGTGATAAATAGTGTTGCAAACTCCCCACCTCCTCCAAAAGACTTCAGCCCTATCTTCTAGTATATTAGTTAATATTCTTAGATTAAGATACAATGGCCAAAGAACAGTTTTTGATGCTTAATTGTAATGGCCACTATTTACTGAATACCAGTTGTGTGCTAGGCACTTATCCTAAGTACCTGCAACAATTGTTTGAATCCTCACAATAACTCAGTGAGATAGGAACTATTATCAGCACCATTTTGCACAAGAGAACTCTGCACTCAGAGTGCTATGGTTAATTACACAAAATCAAACAATAAGTGGAGCCAGGGCCTGAGCCCAACATTCTACTGCAGGCTACATTCCTAATGTAGAGTTTCTTCTCCTGAGCCTCAGTTTGTATTAAGATTTTTCCGTCTTCCAGCTAAGGCCAAGGTTATACCTTCCAACAGATATTTCATGAGAAATTGATCTCTCACATGTGTTTTTACCCGCATCTCAACATTCAGTGATTTACCTTTGGGTTTCACTAACAAGGAATGCTAAGGAAAGCAGAGACCTCATCCAATCCCAACTGCAGAAACAATCTCTTTGGACACTAGTCGAGAATTTGTATGCTTTCAAAAAAAGATGCACCCAAGTCACAGACATTCCCAATACAAAGAAATAATCAATTTGCATATTAAAACAAGACAGGTAATGTGAAATTAAATAAAACTATGCCATGCATTGTTTCGTTTCATTTTGCCTTGCAATGATTTCTATTGAGGAAGAATCCAAGTCATAAACAACACTCAATGTGGTTAAAACTGTTATGTTAATTATATATACATAGATAATTGATATTTAAGGTAAATAATCTCTCTAATTGGAAGAAATGTGCCGTTCTTGAAAACTAACATGCTTAACTGAAAAAGGGGCAAAGAAAAAGAAGACTTGGAGGTGATACCTTAATACCAATCTTGGTACCCAGTATTAGAGTTTTATCTCTGCCAAGGACAGCTGCAAGTCAGAGGACAAATGAGGTTGAAGATATATTTTTCATATGCTACTATGGATGCAGTTCTTAAACAAAATTTCTTTTGCTCTCATAAATTCACAGTTCTTCCATTCAGATGTCATAGGAAAGAGATTCAAGAATCTTAGTATTTATAGCTAAAATTCTACTCTAGATGAGTAGACATCATATCTAGAACTGTATTTCAAAAGAAAGAGTTTTTTGGAGGAAGAACAAATCATTTCAATAATAACTCAAGGGACCTTAGTAGTTGAAATCTACACCTTTCTGAAACACACGACTTTTGAAAAATGACCCCAACAGTGGATGTTATAGCCTTGTATTCGCTGATGAAGTTTGTAAAACTGTTGCCATATTCTACTTCCTGCTTTATTAGACTTCTCTCTTCAATTTCAAAAAATAGTTAAATGTCACCAAAATGCAGACAAGCATCAGGCACTCTAATGAAAGCAAGCTTGGGGTTACCGTTTGTTCCTAAAACTGCCTGAGTGCTCTGAGTGCTCATCACTCCTGCTGCGCCTCAGTCACTTCAAGAGCTGTTGTTTATACTAATATTCTTGAATTATTATTAAATTCAGCACACTCCTTGGGAAGGATCACAGTTTAGCTATAAAATTCAAAGCATAAATGTCCTGTCCTAGAACCAAGGAGTTAACCGTAGATGCCAAGGTTCTTTCCTTTATTGTTATGTGATTCAAACAATCATCAAACATGAATATACAAATATTCTTGAAGCGAGATAAAGCAGAGATGAGATAGAGGTAAAGAGAGCTTTTTTGCTAAGTATTATAATCAAGTTAACATTCTCTCCCAATTACTTTTCCCCTTTAACTGTCTTTTATTTCTATCTCTTCCTACTAAAAAGAAGGCATTAGTGCAGAAAATAAATTTTATTTGTCTTGCTGACAGAGGTTTCAAAAATAGAAGAGTTAGCTGGTGTTAGGATTGTATGAGTAGTGCTAACACATATTCCAATGTGGTTCTTTGAAGATGTAACTTTTATTTACATTCTCATGAAATATATATACCAAATTTATAAAGTGTCAAAAACAAGCTTTCTAAATAAAGTAGAAATAAATCCACAAACCTCTCCTTTTGAAAAACAAACTCTTGGTAGACAGGTTCTGAATTAGTAGTCTTTCTCATGCCCACTGCTGTAACTCTGTGCCTCTTTAGATTGTAGAGGGCTGTTGAGAGGAAGCCACTCAGCACGTGAAACTTGGTACGGTATTGAACTCTTCTGAGCCCTTTCCGGAAGTCAAACTCTCCCACTCACTCAAAAGGGCAGAGAGTTCCTTGACTTGACCCTCAAATATTTTAGAAAACCCAAAGGAACAGTAATCATGTGACATTTAGACAGCTGGACATTGGTCTCTGGGTTAAATTTTGCCACAGGAATATAATGAAATGAGAAAAACAAATGGAAATGGCTTCTTAGAGAAACTAATTTCTCGTGTACTTTTCATCCCACTTTCTCTATGTCAGAGGTTCATTTGAAGATTCGACAACAAGATTTTACACAGCATGTGTCGTAGAAGCTTTTGCCTATCTCCATTCCAAAGGAATCATTTATAGGGACCTCAAGCCAGAAAATCTCATCCTAGATCATCGAGGTTATGCCAAGCTGGTTAGTGCATTTTACATATGAGTTCTTTCCTACAGTTTTCAAACAGTATTTGTTTATAAACTGTGTTCATTTGCCAACATTAAAAGCTGCATTCTATTTTAGTGTTAGGCCTTTCCTTAAAAGTAAGTTTTAGTGATGCAGTTTTCAATTAAATATTTTTTAATTTTGTAAAAGTTACCAGAAATTAAATTGGCTAAGTTTGAATTACTAATACCATGACAAAACATGCCTTGTAACAAGTATCAGAAGCCATCCTTGCTGGGGTGTGTTCACCAACCTGAATTGAAGGAGCTTATGGAATTTATTTTTTCTAGATAGCCTTTTACCATTTAAAGGAAGTGGATGTTTATATTATAGAAAACTGTGAAACATTGTAATATTTCAGATTTTAGAATGATGCTGGGAGAGGGACTGGACTTTGAAGGTAATGTTACCCAGGCTGTATTAATAAAAATAGTATTAACAATTAGTCAGAAGTTCTACAGATTTACTGTAGAAGCAAATTTCTCTTACTTAAAAGTATACAGCAGTTTTGGATTTGGATCTGTCACTGCCTGGTTGTATTTTTACAAAATTTAAAAACGTAATTTTTAATATTTTTCAGCATTTTTAAAAAAATGCAGTCAGTTATGTGTAGTATCAACTGGATTATTTTATAAAAGAAGTAAGTTTTCTGCATTCACAGCTCATCCTTCAAAAGGGTTTTAGAAAATTTTTAGAAAACTTAAGGCTGCATTTCATTTTTATCTGTTTATGTTTACCCAGGGCAAAGTCATTGGTACTATAGCTGCTGTTACTTACCTCCCTCAACCAGAAAGTAGATTCTCAGATTACTAATACTAGATGAATTTTCAGCTTCATGAAGTCCAGCCTCAATCACACATGTTCTGGGAAACACGTTAAGCAGACCTACCAAGTACTCTAAAATTTTTGAGTAAAGAAGAAACCTCCTCCAGGGGGCTGGGGATTTAGCTCAGCAGTTAGAGTGCTTGCCTTGCAAGCATGAAGCCCTGACTTCGATCCCCAGCTCCAAAAAAGAAAAAAAAGAAACCTCCTCCAGTATAAAAGTAGGAAAAATGAAAACTATTTCCAGAAAGAAAGGTTTGCTTTTCTTTTTCATGTGATGAATTTTCTCTAATACTCAGGTTTTAAATTTTCCTTTGAAACTGAGTTTGAGCAGATTGACTTTGTTTGCAATATACTTGATTTCTGTTTTTATGTACTTTTAATCACCAGTATATTTCAGCAAAACAACTTACAGCTGTACAACTTATTCATAAGTGACTTAAAAATCTTGTTTTTCTCCCATCATAAGGTTGACTTTGGCTTTGCAAAGAAAATAGGATTTGGAAAGAAAACATGGACTTTTTGTGGGACTCCAGAGTATGTAGCTCCAGAGATCATCCTAAACAAAGGCCACGACATTTCAGCTGACTACTGGTCTCTGGGAATTCTGATGTATGAGCTTCTGACTGGCAGGTATGGACATCTGTAGGGAGCAGCTCGTCGAAGTGGACCACAAACAATTACTGGCTCCTGCCTTTGTCACTCTGATTTGACACTCTCAGAGTTATATCGCTCTATGTTAGTACACATTTCAGATTAGGCAAGTGATTGCAAATTCATGAAGCTTGACCAAAAATAGGTCAAATGAGGGTGACCAAGGCAATACCAATTTATAGGCTCATTCTTCTGTGTGCATGTGTGTGTGTGTGTGTATGTAAGCAAGTCTAATATCTTTATTTGAGATTGTTGAGCCCAGTCATTTCGCAAAAATTAAAGTGATCATATAAAGATTTCTATAATCATATAACTGTAATCATATAAAGATTTCTAGAGCCAGCTATCTATAGAAGCAAGAGAACCAGTTAGCAATTTTATACCTAAATGAAATGTGACTATGCTGCTAATCTGTTGAATAATATCATAATTGACAACTTAAACGAGCATTAGGGATACCACAAGCTATATGAAGAATATAAGCTCCTTGTGGACCAATACTAAAAGAAAAAGGAATATACCACCATGACATGTATAAGGACAGGGAGGAGCAGCATTCATAACAGTGGACAGAGGGTTCATCCAAGGGGATTTTGAAGAATATAAGACTTTAGACTGGGCTTTAAAGGAAGACTAAAACATCGATGTAGAGAGAAAGGGAAAGGGCATTCCAGGCAGAGAGGCATGGCTTTCCTAAAACTACTAAAATTACAGTTAGTGTATGATCCATCTATCCACTCTGGGTGTATTTCTAATGAAATTTGCTGTCCCACGTTCACTGCAGAACTCTTCAGAATAGCCGAGAAATAGAAGCAACCTAAGTGTCAACAGCTGAGGTGCAGATGAAGAAATGATTGTCTAAGATAAACAGATAAATATAAAAGCAAAATCATTCATGAAAAAGTATTAAATTAATAATAAAAATCCAAGATTTGGTTCTTCCTCATTTTTAAAGATCAAAATTGGCAACTTAAGAGAGTCAAGAGAATATTTAACCAAAATATCACATGAATAGAAATTTTTGAAATTCTAAGATTGTTCTAAACAGAATTGTATATTTATCCATTTTAAAAAGTGATTAAAATTAAAATTGACAATTAGGCAGGATGGGTGGGGGGAGGGGTTGAAACAAATTAAGCTGTATTACATGCATGTACCAACTTCCCAGGAGGAATATACTGCTGACATGTACTAATAAAAAAATAAAATGTGAATAAAATTGACAGTTATCACCTAAGATATATTAAATATGAAAAATGCTTGTGCTGCAAATCAAAGCAGATGTCACCAGGCCCCTTAACAAAAGAAAATGTGTTGTTCTCTATTTTGAGCCTGCCTCATAAAAGGAAACAGTTTAAATGATTAATAGACAGGAAGGGTAAAAATAAAATCTGTAAGATTTTTTTTCTGAGGAGACATGAACCCTCGAAAATAATTAATTTCTGAAGCAATAATTTGTCAGAGTGTATCATGATCTGTGAACTGTGAGATATATCTGAACTGTGAGAAACTCAAAGGACATCCTACCTCTAGTCATCTCCGTGTTCGCCGAGCCTGGTTCAAAGTCACACCCCAGAGATGGATAGGCTTATTTAAAAACTGACAGATCTGTCTCACAGGGGCTTGAATATTACATTCTTGCTGCCAAAGAAACTGCCTCAGTTGGGTCATCTGCTGAGAACTGATGAACACAGCGGAAAGAATGGGAAGAACACTCTTCTGTGGAAGCCTGAGATGGACGGATACGTGTTGATTGATTACTTACTAATTGCAGAGTACTCGATTCAACTTGGAGTTGAATGGCGGAGCCGAATTGTGGAGAATAAAATGGTCTGGAAGTGAAAAGAGATATAAAACAGTTGTAGAAATCAAATATATTGTAATTATAACAATGTACAATAAGTGGAATAAATGGTGCTATAAGACAATGTGACAAGGGTCTTTAAAGTTTAAAAATCAAGCATTGGGTTAGATTATTAGATGATTTTGGTTGAGACGGGCTATCAGTTATATTAGGTTGACCTGAGTAGGCCTCTATCTGGGAGCAAACTTAACCCTTAAACTGAAACTAGACCAAGTAAGTCCTTAGCCAGATCAACATGGGCTGAAGCTCCCAGAGAAATGAGCAGCATGCCGAGCAGGGAAAGGACCTGGTGTCGTACAGCAGCAGAGAGGCTGGAGCCTAGATCCTGGTGAGTGGGGGTGCCCATGGCTTGGGTCATCAGGTCAGATCCTTGACGTTCTTGAGGCTGGTCCTAGTGATTTTGGACTTCATTTTAAGTGTAATCGACAAGATGATTAGTGTGAGAAAGGCCAGAGAGTTAAGGAGGAAGCACGAATGAGCAAGCACATCAAGAGTGGGTAAGTCGCCTGCACTGAAAAGGAATGAAGGCGACGGTGGTTACAGCTGACCCACATGGCTCCCTGAGTGGTTTGCAGGGCAGGGCTTTCACAGTGTTTTGCTATTAAATCTAATTTCATTCCACTTTCGTGCAACAGAGAATCGATGTCACTTGTGGAGTTTATAAGAATTGGAGTATTTTTACTCAGAGTGCAGAATTAGTATCTCTGATCATCCCTCTCACTCTTGCAGCCCGCCTTTCTCAGGCCCAGATCCCATGAAAACCTACAACATCATACTGAGAGGGATTGACATGATAGAATTTCCAAAGAAGATTGCTAAAAATGCTGCTAATTTAATTAAAAAACTATGCCGGTGAGTGTTTTAAACACAATTTTTATTTGGTTTGGTTTTTGTTTGGTTTGGTTTTGGTTTTGGTGTTTTGAGACAGGGCCTTGCTGTATAGTTCAGGCTGTCATTGAACTCACTGTGTTGCCCAAGTGGGCCTCAAACTCATGGCGATCCTCCTGCCTCAGCCTCCCGAGTGCTGTGATTACAGGCATGTGCCACCACAACTGGCACTAATGGTAATATTTTTGAAAGGGCCGTCATGTGAAATAATTATTAACAAAATTATTATCTTGCTTTTAGGGACAATCCATCAGAAAGGTTAGGAAATTTGAAAAATGGTGTGAAAGACATTCAAAAGCACAAGTAAGTGTTCTTTTCTTATAACTCTAGGTTTTGGAGTGCAGAAAACCTGAGGGGTGTTGCTCCAGGGTGACGTTCTTTGAATTATTGCGTGTGACTAACATAGTTATCACACACGAACACCCAGAGAGAACATGCAGACAGATTAGACTTTCAAAGCCCTTTTTTATGAATGTTTGGAACTTTATTTAAAAACAGCTGTGACTTTCAAAACAGCAAAATCACTGATTCAGTTTCTGTCAATTCACACTAACCAGCTCTACCCCTCGACCCCACACATGGAGAAAATTTGTATTTTTAATTTGGAAAACCTATTCTCTACCAGAATATTAAAAACATACCTTATTTTTAAACTAAATGGAAAATACATATTTTCCAAAAGTCTCCCAATTGGGTAATATGACAGAAAAACAATGCAGAATACATTCTTTCAAACAATACCAGCATCTTCAACATCAGATCTTCCCTGCTTTGGCTGTATGTTCTAAAGATGAACAAACCCAAATTGGTTTTCTCTCTTGGACTGTTTGTCCAACACTCCTGGGAAATTCACATCCTTCAAAAGAACTTATTTACTGAGATACCTCTGAGCAGGTATCTAGAAGGCCTGCTAAGAATTTGGTTTGAGCATCTGGAAGTAGTGACACCTCTCAAAGATAAAACAAAAAAAAAAACCTTAGTGTTACAGTATGTGATCTTCATTTTCACAGGAAAGCTGTACATAAAATATCTTCTATTAAAATGCAAAAAAAGGAAAATGGAATATGAAGAGACAAATATAGCAATGTGAAAAGGTCAACTAGCTGAGGCTACATACTGAATGAGGGACAAAGATGAAAAGTAAATTTTTTGTCCTGACTTTTCCTGCCCTGATTCTCCTTCCTTAAAATAAAGGACCGTGTAAGGGCCGCACATGTTACAACATTTATTGAATTAGAGTGACAGTGTAGGAACAAAGCCATACAGACATTATGACTGAAGTAACAAGGGGGAGAAAGGTTGTATTGAATTTGACAATTATGCTTTTAAAAATATGCATTTTATATAGTAAGCTAATTGAAAAAACACTTCAGTTAAATAAACAATATATTTGTCCCATGAAAATGTTTACCTAACTGCTTTCTACCACGTGACTATCTTATAGTTGTAATAAGTTTTAGCTGAGTTGCAATGCCTATAACTCTGTATTTTTTTTTTCTAGATGGTTTGAGGGTTTTAACTGGGAAGGTTTAAGAAAAGGCACCTTGACACCACCCATAATACCAAGCGTAAGTGGACTTTCCAGCCTGTAATCCTGTGAGACACTTGACCGTGTTTATGTCAGTCAACACCTCCTGTTATTTTTAAATTTTATCCTATGATCACATTAAATAAAATACAAGAGAAACGTCATGTTAAAATAATGACATGTTCTAAAATCTAAGCTTAAAAAGAGACAAATTTTGAGATTGTTACTATATATTTTGCTCTTACCTTTTTTGACTATTTATTTCAAACTTCAGTTAGTGATGAATAGGAGTTAACTTTTGTTACTGTAAATGTTAAATACATGCAGATATGATTAGAGGAGTGTAATGAACCTGCAGCTATCAGTTGTATCAGCTATCATTTCTTGGTCAGTGTGGTTTCATTTACGCTCCTACATAGTTCTTCTTGCCCTCCTGCAACGTGATTTTGAAGGACTTCTGAGCACACTGTGTATCTTTTCTATTGTTTCTACTAGACTTTCAGAGAGGAAAATTCTCTTTTCTGATAGCCAGTTTACTAAGCAGGCTGTTTACATTGTGTTGACCGGAAACAAATTTCAATTGATTGCATTGATATTGTTCATGAGTGCCACATCTGTTTCATAAATGTTCGGCATCGTAATCAAGGAGTGGAAAGGTACTTTGTGATCCTGGGACTTTCTTTTATATGCTCCTGAGCATACAAGACTAACTCAAGACTGCTGCTTATGCAGAGATATTTTCCCCTCTGAGATTTATTTCTGTACTAATATTTGTTTATTCATTAAACAAAACAAAAATATCATGACAATAGAAATCATCATGTCTCACATGTCTCACAGATGCTAGTTGCATTCATGTAGGTATTTTTTGAACAAGAGCAAAGTAAGAAGATGGTGGAGATCAATGTTAAGCCTGTATTATCCTAACCTAAATTTATCAGGGGTCTCTTTTTTTGGGGGAAGGGGATGCTGGGGATGGAACTCAGGGCCTTGCAGTTGCTAGGCAAGCCCTCTGCCACTTAAGCTAAATTCCCAGCCCCAGGGGTGTCTTTTTATGCAGTAGTAATTTGAACAGAATTTTATTAATGTTTTGTAAGTAGGCCTTTGCCCAGTAAATTTGTAATAGCTTTCTTCATGTTTACAACTGACTTTTATTACACTTAGAATACACAAGTAAAAGCCTTAAAGTGGCCTATCAGGCACTATGTTGCCTAGCTCTTGACTAGGACTCCAGCCTCACCTGATTCCATTCTCCTCCCTTTTTATACAGCGGTCGTGTAGGCATCTTTTGGTTTCTTCAAAGAACAGAACCCACCCTCCTCAGGACCTTTGCATGTGCTATATCTTCTTTATTGAATTCATGGAATCTTAGGTTGAAAATAGTACTTTTTCAAAGAAGCTTTGTAGGATCACTCTGATACTCTCCTGATGCCTCGTATTTATTTGTCATACCACTAGCCAGCTTATAATTCTATACAGATGTTTTGTGATTATTTAATCAAACAATTTATTACTTAATATAGAATAAACCCCACTGATGATAAAAACACAGCTGATTTTTACTGAGCACTGCTATCCCCACTTAAGGGTTCAAAATCTGTAACATAGTAGACGTTCAAAAGTTGTCACTGAGATAAGCTTGAGATAGTCCTCGGTAAATGCATTATCTTGAGACCACACTCATAAGTGAAATAAGTCGGACACACATGTTTAAATACCACATCGTTTCTCTGGTGTGAGAAACTGAAAGTGCAAATAAAGACTAAAATGTAATATATTGGGAAAGGAAAGGAAATGTCCAAATGGGAAAGGGAACAGGGAGGGGGAAAGGAACAGAGGACAAGAGAAATAAGAAATGGAAGGAAAAAATGGAAACGAAGCTTTTGTAAATCAGTGGGGCGGAGGGGGTGAAGAGAGGGGAACGGGAGAAAGAGAAGCAACAAGATACATCGTGTACAGGTACAAATCCCCTACGACAAATGTTATCACTATGTACATCTAAAATGTACCATTAAAAAAAAAGTTGTCATTGAATAGGGAATGAATAGAGCATGCTTTTAAAAATTATAGCTTGGTGGATAAAGAAAATGTGGTGCATAAACATAATGGAATCCTGTTCAGCTGCAAAAAGAATGAAATCCTGTCATTTGTGGCAAGATGGCTGGAACTAGAGCTCGTCATGTTAAGTGAAATAAGTCAGGCACAAAAGACAAAAACCACATGATCTCACTGATATGTGGAATCTAAATAAAAAGTAGAATGGTGGTTATGAGAGGTGGAGGAAAGTAGCGGGAAGGGAAAGATGGGGAAAAGTTGATCAGTGGGTAGTAAGTTACAGTTGGATAATAGCAAGAATTTCTGTGCTATTGCACAATAGGATGACTACAAATAACAATAAAATATTATCCAGCTCAAGTAGCTAGAAGAAAGCATCCTGAGCGTTTTTACTACAAAGAAATGGCAAACATTTGAGTGATACGTGTATTTAACCTGATGCAAACATATGCAATATGTGCATGTATCTAATAGCTCAAGATAACTCAAGTTTTATGCTTTTGTATATCAGTTTAAAAATAAATAATACAACTATTTCTTAATTATGAAAAATAAAATTCTAGTTGGGAATTCTACCTCTCGTTATTCATTCTCTCACATTGCAGGTCGCATCACCCACAGACACAAGCAATTTTGACAGTTTCCCTGAGGACAGTGATGAACCACCACCTGACGACAACTCAGGCTGGGACATAGACTTCTAATGTCTTTCTCTTACCTGCTTCTGCCTTGCTGAAGACAGCTTTTCCAGAGACACAGCTGCCAGCAATCTTGAGGGAAAGAGAGAAGATTAGTGCTCGGGATCACCATGATGCCTTCGATCGATGCTGCTCCAGTAACTACAGTGGCATTAGGACTTACGCTTCGATGACGTAGTGCTCTTTACATGTTTTCTGTTTGAGTCTAAAATAGCAGTTGACATGGTGGTCCTGAAGCAAAGCCCTTCACCAGAAAGAGTTGTTCTCTATTCTTGCAACGATCTTGCTTTGCTCTGATTATAATTTGAAAGACTGTAGGAAACACTTCAATCTAGTAAGAGTCTGTACCTTGCTAGAATGATCTAGATGATGGAAGAATAATATATTGGCTACGATAGGTAACTGTGGTACAGAACTTGGGCTATTCCCTTCCTTCGAGTGAGGTTGTGGAATCTCTTACTGCAAGCCGGTGTATATACCGTACAAAAGAGGACCACGCATCTGTGGGCCACAGAGTTCATGTCAAATCAGTGCTAGAAGTTTCATGATTTTATTTCCCAGCAGTGCTGCTGACGAGACTGAATGTTAGCTTTTCTTTCAGACAGATTTTAAAAATTGATACGCTACAAGCACAACTGCTATGGATTCTGCTGAGACCTTTCATAGCAGGTATATATGTGTTCTCACAGAAGACTGAAAAAATACATGATTTTTTTGTTTGCTTCTTTTGATAAATCAGCATGACAGAGTGGGGGAAAAGGCAATTCACAAAACCATTTCATATTTTTTAAAAGATATTGTACTTAAAGATGGTCCTGGAAATAAATGACTAGCAGCCAATTGGTTTTATTTATTACCTAATATGCCCTCAAACTGAGGCTTAAATTATTCCCTTTTATAAAAATACGCCCTTGGGATGAGGGTAGGGTAGGGTGGGAGGGAAAAAGACCCATCCAAAAAGTAAAATAAAAACTATATAGGTGCTATGTATATCTTTCATCTGTAACGTCAGTGTTTGAATGGACAACACAAATTCTAATCATTATATGTCTAGCCAGAGACTCAAGCATTCTCACTATATTTATTAAACCAAACTCATGTCAGACTTCACTTATACAGCATAATCTAGATTTGAGAGGGAAAGGTTTCAAACCCATTTGAATTAGCCTCTTGTCTTAGGCCTGAACCAGAGAGCGAGAGTGAGAGAGAGAACAAAAACAAAATAAGCAAGCACGAAGTCAAAGTTACTAAGATTTACTCTACCAGGAAGCTTACTTACCTGAGGATCTGAGGTCAGGGAACAGGAAGAGAAGCCGGCCACCTGTCGATTACTTTTTTCTTGAGTGAGCTCGAGCACTCGTCAAAGTAGGAAGGGACTAGAGACAAAAACAGGAATCCCGATTTCTTAAAAATAAAGTTCAGCTAAACAGAAGAGAAACATTGTGGTCCTGGAATTTCATACTAGCTAGGAAGGACGAGAGTTGAAAACATTAAACTGATTTTCTTTTTTGTCTTAGGGAAAAGAATCTGTAAATTAAATCGAGCCTGTTGTGGGCAGGCAGGTGACCATAATTAGCTATCATAAGCAGCAGCCTCTGGAAGGCTTTTCCTGGACAGCCAGCATTAGACCGATGCAGACAAACGTGTCACCTTCCAGCTGTCCTACTGATTTGGAACTGTATGTAGATTTGGTATAATAAATACAGGTTTGCTTTTATCCAACAGAGTTTTTTAAATCAATCTAATGTAAGTGTTACCACAAAAATATGTCCAATTAGATTATAATGTTATAGCCAAGAAAGCTATATATGTTATGAATTTCATTTTAATTTTTCATATTCAAAACTACTAGAATATGATATCAGAATAGAATATTCTAAAATAATTTGGAGGCTAAAACTACTAAGGGTATATTAAAGATAATTAGTCCAATTAAATATAAAAGTCCAGTTAAAACTTTGATCCTAAGATATTATTATTATTGTGTCTTTGGAGCTTTCCCTCCCACAAACAATTTCTCAAAATCAACCTGTTTGCCAAGATACCTGTTTTCTGCTACAGATTTTAGAATATAAAATTAAATATATCAAAATCTAGCTCTGAATGCTGTTTCAGAAGTTTTATATTACTTTTAATTGGGCTTTAAAATTATATAATTCAACATTATTTTATGTGTTTAAATATTTTAACTGAAAGTGCGGTTTAGGCATGCTAAAGGCTTGCTAGAATAACAAAGAAATGAGTGTTCTCTTACAATTAATGAAATAGCCAGAAAGCCCCTGAAATAAGTACTTACTATGGATTTTGGTACTATGGTTCAAGTCTAAGACAACCTATAAGTTGTATCAGTTCTACAGAGAAGGAAGAAGTAGCATTCAGCACAGTGTAACTGTAGATTCTTTTCCCACTTGTAATTGTATCTTTGTTCATTTCACCTGCACTATTGCACTGGGATGTCTAAAGCAATCACCAAAAGCTAAAGGTGAACTCTATCTTCCAAAAATTATTTACTGATAACATTCATCTGGTTTTTAACACTGAAATTTTTTTTTTTTTTTTTGTGGTGCCGGGGATCGAACTCAGGGCCTTGTGCTTGCGAGGCAAGCACTCTAATCACTGAGCTAAATCCCCAGCCCAACACTGAAATTTAAGGAATTAAATCTTGTCTTAATGAAGACACTAGGGCTATAATTCATGATCAGCTTCACAAAGTGCATATCACTTTCTTTCTGAGTTTTTCATGCCCCCTCTTTTGTTTTTCTTAAAGACCTGGATCAGTTAGAATAGTGCCAACTTGTTTGATTTGTTAACTGACTTTCTTGTTAATACTTTGAGTATGGGAAATAAGGGTTTCCTGTGTGTGTTAACTCACAGGAGAACCGAAGGAACACTGTAATATTGGAGATAAACTGAATTCATTAGAGAAAATGATTTCTGGAAAATTGTCACAATTGATTTTTGTGTTTGTTACCTTCTTGGTTATTTAGATATGAATCCGATCCATGTAGCATTTTAAACAAATTTATTTTGATTATATTCATTATGAGTCATATTTTTTGGGTAAAATTACAGAACATAACATGAGAATCACACATGTATAATAATAAACTCAAGTACTGAATTTTTCTTGTTTCATTTCTGGACGACTGAACTGATGATAAACTTAAGTTAAAAGAAGTCAGCTACCACATTGAACACAAGGATGTTAGAACTGATGTCGTACAATAGAGGTGATCTGTGCATTATCCATAACAATGTTTTATTTCATAGTAGGACCACAGACAAATATTTATGTAAATAGATATTTTTGTGTGAAATTTTGTGGTACATATAACTTTTTTCAGTGTTTCACAGCATTATTATTTCATTTTATTTGTATTGAATAATGTTTTTAGGTCCAAGTAGACTTGAATTAATGTCATAATTGTCAGTATTATTGAAAATTATGTCAACGGTACTGTCTTCATCTGTCCTAGAGTTTAGAACATGACCTGGCTATCTAGCATTGTTGCAAGTGCCTTAAATTCATGGCATCTTATTAAAAAAGACAAATTTGGTGTTATGCTGCATGACAAAGACAAACACACCTCAAAATGTTGTCCTTTCTTAGCTTGCTGCGTTTTACAGTTCTTTCTGCTAACAATTTATAAGCCTTTATTATATAATATTGATCAATTACAGAAATGATGAAGTTGTTCTCTTATTTCTGTTAAATGTACCAGAGCTGTGTATCTGTTAATGAGATACAGCGTCATTTCTGTGAAATGTATAAGTGTTTGTGCAGGTCAAATTAATATATGACATACTATCAGTCTGTACACAGGTATTCCTGTTTTGCTAAGCTGTGCAGATTCAGTTTTAAAAAATTAGTGCAGTCAAATTCTAACACATCTATGCAGTCAAATTCTAACATCTCATTTTATGGACTCCAGGAACAATGGTCCAACCCAAAAGAAAAATTGGACGTGACTGCTAATCACACCTCGTTACAAAACCAATGATGAAAAAGTACCTTGGTGCACCTCTAAACAAAACAGGATGCTTCCTCTGAGTTCTTGTATATGCAAATCATTTATAAGGCAAGTTTTCAGCAGAACTAGAAAGCAAAACATCAATAGACAGAGCTCTGGGAACAGTGACTCAGAGGTTTGGGCTTTCTGAGTAAAGAGACATTTCTTTAAGCATCATCTATCCAATTTATTTCAATGTATGATGTTTTTACAACTGGTCGGTTCTTTTGTATTCTTATAGCTATGGTTATTTGATTGTCCTCTTACAATTTGTTCTACATGAAAGAGTCCTTTGTTAGTCAGAATGCAACAAACTGTCATCAAATGGTCATTGACCACTTGCACTCTTTTGATGTAGATTAAAAACTTTTTCATAAACTTAACCTGCTTTGATTTGCTCTGTATTTTTCCTGCAGCTGTAATTGCCGAGTGCCTGTTGTATACTTTATAGAGTTGAAATAAAAAAGAAATTACTTTTGAACTTAGTTGATGTTTAATTCTAGAAAAGAATCAAAGAATAGAATTAGTATATACTGTTTGAACTGAAATTCTGTGTAATGGTGAAAATATTGTAATCCAAGCATCCTTCATGAAACAATATAATCTACTATAAAACTAATATAATTCACTTTAAAGAACTCAATAGGAATAATATTGATTCTACCTGAGAAAGTAAACTGAATTTCCAGTTTTCTATGAATAATAAAGCAAATATAGGCGTCCACACAAAAACAGAAACGAGCAGGTTGGACTAGATTATCACAATCATCAACCATTCCTTCGATCATTTCTCATCAAACTCTGAAGCAGGCCATCAAAAGGAGATTTTCAGGTACCACTGTGCACTGGGAGGGAATGACTTAAAATGAAAAGCAACTTCATACATCTTTGCCTAAAATTTGTTCACTGGATCCCTCTGTTAAGCTTCAAATATGTAAAGAATATAGATTTGGACTATGGTTTGAAATATGGTTATAATGCATTCAGTTCTCCAAAACCGTTGTAAATATAGTCTTCTTGCATCATTTTGTTACTCACTGCAATAAATGATACATCAAAACTGGTTACAGAATACAGATTCCTTTGGTTTGGCTGCTTTTCTCTTGTTCACATCACATTGTTAGTGATAGTGAGTTAAAAACTCTTGTTTAATGAAAACTGGAAATTCAGTTCAGTTTATTTTCTCAGGTACAACCAATGAAACAATTTGAAAAATTATGTCAATACAACCCATCCGATAGTTTTATTTCTGCTCAGAATAGAACTGTAACATAAGCTTTTAGGAGCCATCTTTTTTATTTTTATGCACAAGCTCTAAGAACGGCATTACTTAATCCTGAAAGGTTATTGCTTTTTTATTAATCCCAAAGTTTTAGAAGCTGTATGCGGACTGACGCACATGACTCTTAAAGAGATGGAAAAGGTGGGGAGGGTTGGTGATAGTGAGAATGTCACATCTCACGCCTGTTAACTTCAGTGGAATTAAATCAACACACAATTATTCAACTACAGCAACAGTGGTTGTAGGAATTGGATTTTAAATCTGAGAATGGGAGATGGAGGGTGTGATCACCTACTCTGATCACGTTGTACTTGCAGACCTGCCTTCAGATTCTCAGTTATGGCATTAAAGGTAACACATACATAATGCAGGACAGCCGCCACACCAACTTTCTTTTCTGAAAGTCCTATTTAGAATTTTCTTCTGTCTCTATATTCTCCACATGAAAAATCTTATAAGATGGTCGATAAAACAATAGTCCTCATTTCTGACGGCTCTTTCCCCTGAGGTAAATCTACGGAGCAAATGACAAATCCATCCACATAATCATTAGGAAAAACAAACAGGTTAAGCTCAACCTCAAGCAAAAATAAAATGATGGAGGAAGAGGAGAATGAGAAGGAAGAGAGGAACCAAAGCAAGGGATACCTAACAGCCCCAAGGGGTAGCCGCCGATTCCATACACTTAATGGACCGTATCCAGAGGTATGATTTAGATCAGTGTTTATCAAACATTAATGCCATCAAATATATCTGAAATATAAACCAAACAGATTTCCATGATTGCCCATGGTTATTTTGAGGCATAAAACAGAAATCTGAATTTTTAACAAACACCTGTAATTTATTTTGATAGAAATTCACACACACACACATACACACACACGCATCACACGCATCACATGACAAAACATGAAAGTCCATGGGAAAATATTTCAGAAATGGTTAGGTGAAAGTAAAAAATAGAAAAAAAAGTGTATACAGAATCTTGGCCATCCAAAGCATATTAAATACCCCCAAAATGTTAAGTGATGTTTGTATCTCTTGAATCCTCTTTCTAATTAACATATGAAAACAGGATGCTAATGATAAACCATTTTAAGGAATACATCTCGATTTACAAAACCTAAAAGATACATTGACCGCCACTTTTGGTATCTGGAACCTCAGAGCAGGTGACTACGAGTTGATCTGCATGAAGGCCATCAGACCTTCACACAGGAAGAAATAATAAGGGACTTGAGGCTTCAGGCTCAACTAACTAGATTTTGACCTCAGTTCAAGGATGCCCAGTTTCCCTTCCCGGGTACTCCCCTGCCCCGTGGAAGTCAAGTTTAACATTTTGACTTTCCCTTGATCTCTGAAAGGTGAGTCTGTCACATCACACAGACGCTCGAAGAGCCAACACAGCTTCATTGCTCTCTTTCCTCCATGTTGTCATGAGCAGTTTTGCCCTGTCCGCTTCAGAGGGAGACAGAGGACAGCAGTGGTGGGTACAGCGACCTTTGCCGACTTGCTAACGGTCTGGCCTGAAATATATTGTTTTGAACCACTAATATTCTGGCTCTGCCTGTTTAAGCATCATAACTTCGCTCATCCCAGTTGATAAAATGATACATACATACAGAAGAAAGACAAGCCCTGTGTCGGCTTCTGCAGGGTGTCTTGGTAATCTGAATAATCCATTCTCAGGCAGATGATAGAAGAATAAATCTTAACACCCTGAATCACAGGAAGAATAAGGTTTTGACGCATTTATACAAATGCCTAATCTTTTCACAGAAACGATCTCAAACTTGACATGCCAAAGATGCACTTTAATTGAGTAAGGGAGGACATAGTCTCAGGTCCCAGACCCCCTAAAATTGATGCAGTAAATTACTTGGGTGATTCATGTGAAGATTTTCAAATTTAGAAGCACCAGCGTTCAGACATGAGAAACAGAGTGCAGTGGAAATGGATTAGTTATGAGATTAGGGGATTTACAATTCCCAGGAAAAGCATGATTCTTCTATTTCAGGAAAGATGTAAGCACCTGAGAGTTTTAATAGTAATAACAAGTTGGAATAGAAGAAAGTGCCATCTCAACTATAATTCTAGTATCTTCCCTGTAATCCTTTACTGAATTATATGTACCCAAAATTGCTGTAATTTTGTAAGTTAATATGATTTACCTAGATCCTTGGTCTCCTTCTCTATAAGAAAATTAGTTTTAGTAATACGATTCTGTGATTCTAAATTACTTCATTTTCTGAACCTCCCATTCCTATTTTCCAAAAGCAAGAGTTGGCAAACTATTGTCCATGGCTAACTGTGCCTCACAGCTTGGTTTTATAAATAAAATTTTATTAACATACAGCCAATACATGCTGTGTAGATATGTTTTCATATTAAGACAGTATTTCAATAAGTATGCTGTATGGCAGATAAAGCTTTAAACATTTACTGTGTGGCCCTTTCTAGAAATGTTTGCCAACTTTTTATTAAAAGGAAGAGGCTTCAACAAACCAATGACTTTCTAGTGGAACTTTCCTAGCTCCTCCACACACAGAGGTGATGTCTCCGAGTCCACGGGGTAGAGCCCTCATATGGGTTAAAGGAAGGAAATGTGCTGTAAGCGCCACAGGATTCACATTTCTAATTCTGATTCAGCAGGAGAAGTGTGAGTATTATCTATCTGTCCCACATCCTGGGGACCCGTGTGGTATTTTGTCTGAAGAAAATGCTGTGCTGTTCATTTTTAATGAATTTTAAAAACCACTGAACTGGACAATATCTGAGAGTCTCTTCATATGCAAGTTTCTATGTAGGTGGTTAGTTATTTCTTGGGAGAAAAATTCAACCAAAAAAAATCCAAAGGAATAGAAGTTGAGATAAATGGTTACTTGTGGGGGGAAGAGAAGTGACTAGAAAGGAGGAAGAGGGGGACTTGTGGAGTGCTGGCAACTTAATTTCTTAATTTAACTAGTGTAGTGAAAACTCATCCTATTGTATGCTGCTGTATTATACTTAATTTTTTTAAACTTTATTTTAATGGTACATTTTTCAATATACATATTGATAACATTCATCATTGGGGATTTGTACCTGTACATGATATACCTTGTTGCTTCTTTTTTCCCATTCCCCTCCCCTCACCCCCTCCTCTCTCCCTATTTACAAAAGCTTTGTTTCTTCCTTCCATTTTTTCCTTCCATTTCTTATTTCTCTTGTCCTCTGTTCCTTTCCCCCTCCCTTGTTCCCTTTCCAATTCAGACACTTTCTTCCCTTTCCCAATATAATACATTTTAGTCTTTAATGCTCTTAAATATCCAGCATTACAAAACACTTAAAAAAGAAATCCATCAGTTACACTTCTACTTTATATACTTAATCCCAAGCCAGTCGATTAATTCATTTTCACATCCGTTTACCCATGAATATCTCAAGCTTATCATTCTTTATGGCAGAGTAGTACTCCATTATATAAAAATGGAGTACTACATTTTTATACAATGGAGTACTACTCTGCCATAATTTTTTTTAAGCTTGAGATATTTCTAGGTAAATGGTAAATATATAGATTTCATCATCTCGAGGCCCTTAGGAAATACCTAGAATGGTTGTTGGGGTGACGGAACATAGAAAAACATTTTGGATGTAAGATTGTACCAGACACATTGGGCATACTTCATTTCTATTTGGTATGCAAATAGAAAGGCTTATATAAAGACAAATTGAGATATGATTATTTATATTAAAAAAATGTGATGCCTTACAAGATTTGAGGATGATGCTTGAAAAAAGCACTTAAACTATGACTTGATTTGGTTTTGGAAATAAGTATTATTGGAGGAGCAATAGGTGCTAAGGAAAAGACTGGAGATTTCAAGTCCAGCCCTGATTCCAGCACTAATCTGCCATGTGACTTTGAAAAAGTAATTTAAATTTTCTGTATTCTATTTTCTCCATCTGGAAAACAATATCAGAATATACACTTAAATTTCTTCAGGAATCTTCTACTTACTACAAAATATCCAAAGGGAAAATGTATTTAAAAATAAATAAGTACTCATCCATATGCCCAAACTAGAAGGAAAGCTAACTCTTGGTAAATAAAGACACTATGAGACACTCCTGTAAAAGAAGAAAAGTAAGCAGAAGCCAGAGATGGTTGCTTCAGCCACAAGAAGAAAATAAAAAAGTTGCAACTCAGGATCCTCAGGGAAGAGATGAGTGCAGAAAGATAAGAAAAATACCAAGGGCACATCTCATACCAAGACGTGATGGAAGACAACAGGAAAAGGTTCCAGGCAGTCAATAAGCATTTACGCAGCATTCAGTGTGAAAGCCTGCAGACATCAAAGTTTCGAAATTTAGCTCCTCAGTCACCACAGCCACATGTGACCAGCTGCTACGTGGAGGCCTTAGCAGGTTATCAAATATTTCTGATGTCATGGAAATTCTATCAGATAATGTTGCCCTGAGACATCACGGCAGAAGGAACCAAATACATACTCGTGCAAGCCCAAACTTCATCTGTATTTCCAAAGTAATTCAAAGAAAAAGGTAGTTTTATTCTCAGATTCTTTTCCAGAATTAGAAGTAAAAGGCCTCTACACTAGACCATCTTAGGATGTAAGTGTAACCTTGATTCCAAAACCATACATGAATAAGAAAAAAATACAGCTTCACTTTTCCCATAAACATAGGCACAAACATTCTAATCAAAATATTAGCGTGTGTGTCAGTGTTTCATCAATGTGACCAGATGCCCGAGAAGAGCTTCAAGAACCAGGATTTGTTTTGGCTCGTGGTCTCAGAGCTTGGTCAGCCAACTCCATTGCGTTCAGTCCTGTGGTGAGGCAGAAACATCGTGGTGAGAGGGAGCGGTTCATCTCGCTGTGGTCAGGAAGCAGAGTGTGAGAGAACTCGGGTGGGGGAGGGGCACAAGCTGTGGGGCCCAACGCCGGCCCCATAACCCACCGCCTTCAAGTAGGCCTCCTTCCAGCAGCCCATTCAACCGTGAACTCATCAACACACTGATCATGCCCTCCTGCTACAGTCTCATCCCTAAAGGACCCCTCCAAATGCTGCACCAGGACCCAGCCTTTAACACAATGAGCCCCTTGGAGGATATTTCCAATCTAAATTATAACAATTAGCAAAGTTATTTGCACAATGTATGCATCTTCAAAGTAGACAACTGAACTTTACCTCTTGGATTTAAATCTGCTATATAACATGTAAAATGTTAACTATTTATGTACTTCACCACTTAAACAAAGGAGAAAAATATCTTTCCACTTATCTCTATGTATAAATCGGGGGTGGCAAACCTATGGCACAAGTATTATTTGCTTTTCTTTTAAGACAAAAGATGCTAGTGTATGAGTTGCTGTTTCTAAACTAAATCCCCAGTATTCAGGTTTAATTGCAGTATTGGCACTTTGTGATAAATAAGTGGGTTTTGGGTTGTTCTTTGGGCACTCGTCTCTAAAAGATTTTCCATCAATTGTATCAACTAACAGGAAAAAGTTAAGCTTAGGTTAGTTGTTTTTTTTCTCCCAATTTTTACTTTTTATTAATATGTGTTTGTAGTACATAACGATCACATTCCTTGTGGGGAGTTGGTACATGTACATAACACCTCCCAATTTTTACTTTTTATTAATACGTGTTTGTAGCACATAATGATCACATTCCTTGTGGGGAGTTGGTACATGTACATAACACATCTTAAGTCTTTTCCCATCCTGTTCTGCTCTGCTCCCTCTTCCCTCCCTCCATCTCTTGGTCCCCATCTTTTCCCATCCCGTTCTGCTCTGCTCCCTCTTCCCTCCCTCCATCTCTTGGTCCCCTTCCCATTTGCAAAAGATCTATCTTTTTTGTGCTATTATTTGTATCAATGCTTCTACTGAAAACACTTTAAAATGCTACATACCCAGATATTACTCTTAAGACTCTCAAAAATTTCCTCAAAAATTTGACATGCTTAGACGCACCAAACTGAAATCTAAGGGCAAGAGGGAACCATGAGAGATAATACTGTAGTTCACTGAAATTTATTCTCAAAAATTTGACAACATGCTTAGACACACCAAACTGAAATCTAAGGGCGAGAGGGAACCATGAGAGATAATACTGTAGTTCACTGAAATTTATTTGCTCTGAGCACACTACCTCACCTCGTGAAGTTGAACTTTGGTTCCATAGCTGGCTGGGACAAGGGATATATCTATCTACACCCATATCTACCCAAATTCAAGAATTGCTATTTTTTAAAACTAAATTACATAGACTGACAATTAGATAAATTGTATTAATTAATGTATAAATGTTATGTAAATAATTTATAAATAGTCAAAAGTCACCACGCCCCAAAAGTTTTGACTTCTTGCACTCTTACCTGTATCCTTGAGGTTAGTCATGCTAACCGCATCTGCACAGTTCGAATACTATGGAACTGAGGCATCTCCTTCCCAATCTGTGGTCAGCAAAGTCACATTTTGCTTGTGAAATTGCCTGTGAAGATTATTTTCATGTGTAACTTAGCTGGGCTACTCAGATAGTTGGTCAGATGGGTTTTCTGAGTGTATCAGTGTCTCCAGATGAGAACAAACGAAAAGTAGGAGAGGTGAATCGCTTTTTTCTTGAGCTGATGCATCCGTCCATCTTTTCCTTCCCTCAGCAGTCAGAACTCTTGATTATCATGCCCTCAGATTCCAGAATTTATACCTGTACACATATACACACACGCGCGTGCACACGCACACACACTCAGGTTCTCTCTCACGCCTTCAGCCTCAGGCTGGGAGTGAACGCTGTCAGTTCCCCAGTTCTCAGGCATTTCCATGTGGCCTGAACGACACCATCAGCTCTTCTTATTCTCCAGCCTATCACAGAACTTCTGACCCTCCATAATCACTTGGACCAACTCCCACAGTGAGTCTCCTCTTATGTATCAGTGTGTATCCTAGCAGTTCTGTTTTTCTGGAGAACTATTAAAGTTTGCATCTAGATGTCCCCAAAGAACCTCATGCAATCACAGGTGGGGCTTTTGGAAGGTGATTGGATTACTGGGCTTCTCAAAGACTTGCTGTTAGGAGGTAAAGTTTAGTAGGAAAAGCGGAGTCACTAGGTCATGGCCTGGGAGGGTGCCTTGCTCCTCATCTCTCCTTTTGCGCTCTCTGCTTCCTGTGTGCCTTGCCACGTGAGCGGCTCTCCTCCACCATGGCCCTCTACCGTGCTATCCTGCCTTGGAGCCAGGCAACTACGGATTTGACATGGACCAAAATAAACCTGTCCTTCCTTCTTTAAATTGTAGGTGTCAGGTATTTGTCCCAGCACGGACAAAAGTAACTAAGATGACCCCTGGCCAGTGCACAGATGTCGTTTGACCTACAATGAGGATAAGTCCCAGTAAACTCATCACTAATTGAAAATGCATTGACTGTACCTATAGCCTGCCATATGTCCTAGCTCAGCCACCCAGCACACTGTAGAGTATTCGTCATTTCCACTTGTGATCATGTGGCTGATTTGGAGCTGTAGCTCGCTGTCCACCCCCTGACCCCGGCATCTTAAAAATATTATCTTTCTTTCCTCCTGGTACCGGATATTGAACCCAGAGACTTCCCACTACTACATCTGCAGCCTTTCTTCTGCTCTCCCTCCTTTCTTCCTTCCTTCCTTCCTCCCTCCCTCCCTCTCTCTCCCTCTCTCCCTCTCCTCTTTTTTTCTTTCTTTCTCATGCTGTGGATTGAACTCAGGGCCTTGGGCTTGCTAGGCAAGCGCTATACCACTTGAGCTAAATCCCCAACTCTCTCCCCCTCTCTCCCTCTCCTCTTTTTTTCTTTCTTTCTTTCTCATGCTGGGGCTTGAACTCAGGGCCTTGGGCTTGCTAGGCAAGCGCTCTACCACTTGAGCTAAATCCCCAACCCATCTTTCTCTTTCTTTTTTTCTTTCTTCTTTCTTTCTTTCTTTCTTTCTTTCTTTCTTTCTCTTTCTTTCTTTCTGTAATCTCAACTGTCAGTAAGACCATAGCAACGCCATTCCCCAAATGTAGGATTTTGCCTGCCAACCAGACCCTTCACGTTCAAACAAGGTTTCACTAAGTTCCCCAGGCAGGACTCGAACTTGTGCTCCTGTTGCTTCAGCCTCCTTCAGCTCAGAGACTGCAGACAGGTGTTTTGTACAGTGTGGCTACATCCCTGATATCCCAGGAAAGATCAAAGATCAAAATTTTAAAGTGTGGTTTTTAGTGAATAGGTATTGCTTTTGCACCACCTTCAAGTTGAAAGATTCTGGGCTGGGCCAGGATGAGTGCAGTCTAATATGACTCGCGGTGGGAGTATTCCCAGAAATCAACAAAAGCTAAATATTTTTTGGGTTTAGAGCTGAAGCCAAAAGTGATTTTATGTGATTTTATGAATATTAAGAATCACAGGGCTGCAAAGTTCTTAACAAACTTTTTTTAAGAGGAAAAAATATTTAATTAACAAATCTTTACTATTTTGTCTCCCATTTCTGGCACACTTAGAAGCTCCTTCCTTTCTTTTTTTCTTTCTTTCTTTCTTTCTCTTTCTTTCTTTCTGTAATCTCAACTGTCAGCAAGACCATAGCAACGCCATTCCCCAAATGTAGGATTTTGCCTGCCAACCAGAAACTCTAAATGCAAAGAAAGCATATGCTTTAGACCCGTAGTCCTCAGAGTTCTCTTCTAAAATTGTTTGCAGAAGCAAATGACAGTAGGAAAAGGTCTTAGCAAAAGGAGGTTATAGAATATGTTCTTGACAGAAAGCTAAATTGACACTCTGTGTTCACTTTTCTACACGATCTACGTTAAGTTTGTGGCCAAGCTGAGCTCACAAAACTGTTGTCTGAAAACTGTCTTCCACTCACTTGTTAAATGTAGATATTATTTTAAAAGCTGCTTTTCTTGCTGCAAATATGAAGAAGCTGAACAGTAGTAAGAGTCTGAGAAGATGGGGTAGTGATAGACCGCATGACTCAATCAAAAAAAGTGGGCAGAGTATAATCAAGTCATTAATGATGTCTTGGGAACTTTTGACAGAGATTGATTTGTTCTTACTTTAAAGTCATTCTTAGAAATACATTTCAGAATGCAATAGTAAAATAGCATATTATTTTACACTTAGTATCTAATTTATAGCTGAAAATGTAGTATACAAGGAACATTGGACACATCTTCCAGCATTTTTTATTCTTTAAAATAAATCCTAACACTAGGAAAATATTATTTTCTGCCTGGATTTTTGAAGAAAAATTAGCTTAAGAAAAAAATTGGAAGTAGTTTTAATTATAGGCTGTTCAGTAGTAAAATGTATAACTATCATTAATATACACATTTTATTTTGGTAGGAGTTATATGTTAATTTATTAACTTTCCTGATGTTTCCTCTCTACTGGCACATCATGTTGTAGTGAAATGGAAATATTAGTGTATTACAATTACTGTTTTCATAAGCCAATTTGTTTATATCCCCTTTTGAGAAATGGAAATCTGAAATTATTTTTTCAAATAGACAACAAATATCTATTTTATAAAATAGCATATTGACAAATATGAAATGCTATTTTATAAAAGTGGTTATTTATGTATGAATTTACCTGTATTTGCTGAGCCTAGGCTTTTCCATGCAAAATTTATAATAATCTGGACATTGAAATTTTTTTCTAAGAATGAATAATAGAGACTTTCAGTTTCAATCGAACTAAACATTTATTGAACCCCTGGGACTCAGACCCCGGTTTCTTTGTCTTTAGCATACGGCACTGATGCTGATAGGTAACATTTTAAATTTTAACGTACCGATTTCAATTGTTCTACAAGTAAGGTTTTGTGCCTACTATTAAAAATGTCAAGAAAATATCTTCGAAGAGTTTTCGGCTCAGGAAATGGAGACGGTATAAAATATAAAAGTACTCGGCTTTGGAAAATACAGTTAACCATCTTTCAAAAGAGTCAACTAGGAGGTTAATAATCCTTTTGCAATTAAATCTTTCCTACAAGGAACTTCTACAAGAACTCCACCAGGGGGCAGCAGCAGAACGAGTTTCTCTGTCTTCCTGCGGCCGGGATGCGGGCGCGGTGGCCCTGGTGTAGAGGGCGGCGATCTGCGCCCCGTAACCCTCCCCTCCGCTCTCCGCCTGTGATTCAGTCCGAAGAGGCCCGCACTGGCTCGGCCCTGACCGGACACAGCGAACCCAGCCCCGAGCAGTGAGAAGGGCTTCGGAGGAGGCCCGGGCGGCAGCCGGGATGGGCCGCAGCCGGGATTACCCGCCCGCAGCGGCTGAGAGCGCTGCGCACAGTCTGCAGCGGAGCAAACGGCCTGTTGGTGAACGCGCCATCCTGCTCAAGTCTGATTAGGACCGGGGGTCCCAGGCCGTTTGATCTTCGCTCATCAAAGAGAGTCTTTAAATAAGCTCCATTTTACACTGCTGTACGCTGGCGAGGGCTTGCGCCGCTAAAGCTCAGCCACCGTGAGCAGCGGCCCCGGAGCGCCCCCAAATCCAGCTGGGCCTCGTCCCCGCCCCTGAGCCCGGCCAGAGGCTGCTTTTCGCGCAGAGCTCAGATTTGGGCTTCCCCCCACTTGCCTCCTTCTGCAGACACCGGGACCCCTCTGGAAATTTCACTGTTATTATTGTAAATGAAAGGTTGATGAAGAAGTTTGCACTAATAATTCACACCCCCTTAAAAGAGTTAGTAGTTCTGTCTCTTGCCTACATCTCGTCCACTCTCTGGCAGTTCCCATCCTGCTTTCTGATCTGCACCTTAACATCCTAATATATAATTCATTATTTGAAAGTCAGCTATAGTTGAAAAAGGCAACTGTAAAACATTACAACTAGTTTTGTGACAGAGAAACAATTTCTTTCTACACAGCACGCACACACCCCTCATTAGTTTAAGTCATTCACCTTATTTCCACGGCTTTAAAGATTGAAACGTTACTTGTCAGTCTCTTCAAAATCAGTGACAGAATTGATTTCAGTGGCTACTTTATCTTCAGGCTGCCTGAAAGAACTTTTAACCAGAATACAAATTACCTTGCCTGGGTAGCACTTAGAGAGAGGAAGGAAGAGTCTTATGTAGTCAGAAGGACCATTCCCACCCCGCTGCATCCCATTTATGCTGTAAAACCCACACCACCTTGAGAGTTCAAGGGCTTTATGGAGTCCTGTGTTACCAGCTGGCAGCTGGCACAGTGGAAGCGCTCAGTGCAAAGGCCTAGCCCCAGCCTCTTGATACCAAGGCACTGGGCACTTTTTGGTCATGACCCCTGGAGAACACTCATATTGTAAAGGAGGTAATAATAGGAACCCACCAACTTGGAGGAAAGCAGTGTTTAGATGTGGAGGCTGTCCCCTGAGGATCTCACATCCTGCTTTCTGCTGGCCTTGGTCTTTCTTGGCAATTGTTACTGTTAAATCTTTACAGATGTGTTAAGGGGGCACTGCAGTCCCTTTACCTACACATCGCAACCTTTCTTGACTGTTAGGGCATCAGAAAAAGATGCAGGCAGATGTCTGGTTTTGGCGCAATCCTCACTGGTTTTCAGTCAAATCTTTTCGAATTCTCGGCTCTGTTCTCACATTAGCTTTTGATGTTCTACTCCAGTGTCTTCTGAACTAGGTTAGATAGCTCCCATGAAGTCCGATTTATCTGGGCTGGCCATCTCCACTGACCAAATAAACGTAATCATTGCCAAATCTCGCCTTCCCTTTGTACTGAGGCCTGCAGAACACTCAGGCTCTCAGGGGAGCCATACCAGGGGCCTTGTCTGAAAGCGCTTTTAACATTATGAAGAACATAAAGAGCAAAAATCTTTACAGCCAATGAGAAACTCATAGCATTTTTTATTAAACATGAGGAAAGAGGAATCTTTGCTATAAATTCTAGACTGGCCTCAGAAAAAAATGTTGGCAACACCCACCATTTGTTCAATGTTTTCCTAGCGAAGTGAAATTAAATGGCGGCAAACTTACCTCCTTCAATTTAACAAAGAGAAGGACCGAAAGGAAGAAGGAAGAAAGGAGAGAATGAGAAGGAAGAAGAGAAGGTGAAAATTTAAAACGGAGCAGTTACAAAAGAACCTCAAATAACAAAGACGAGGGGAAAAACTTGTACGTAGTATCGTGCTTTTAGAGTATATTTGTCAAAAGCAGAAAGGCAACAGGGGAAAAAGAGGGGAAAGGGAAAATATGGAAAATGATGAATGAACCTGCTGTAAATCAATTTAACAAAGAGAAGGACCGAAAGGAAGAAGGAAGAAAGGAGAGAATGAGAAGGAAGAAGAGAAGGTGAAAATTTAAAACGGAGCAGTTACAAAAGAACCTCAAATAACAAAGACGAGGGGAAAAACTTGTACGTAGTATCGTGCTTTTAGAGTATATTTGTCTGTCTGCCTCACAGATGAGAAAGCTGATGCGTATTCTATGCTTGGCATCCAGCCCTTACACTATGAAGAAGGTGTGTCTTAAGCCGCGCCTGAGTTACAGAAAAAAATAGAGTATATTTGTCTGTCTGCCTCACAGATGAGAAAGCTGATGCGTATTCTATGCTTGGCATCCAGCCCTTACACTATGAAGAAGGTGTGTCTTAAGCCGCGCCTGAGTTACAAGGTTTAAATCTACATTGGTAAACATATTTATTTTTTACTCTAAAGCAGAATATTAAATTTATTGAGTTAATTGTGGTCATATTTAAATCAGACCAAATAAGAAGCAGTATTCCCAACAGGACCAAATAAATCAAGTTTAAGAGACACAACACATGTGTCCTGCACACGGGCACCTCTGCCACCCAGCTGTGGAAGAGAATCAGAGAACCATTCGAACTTCCTTCACCTGAAATTTGTTGGTCACATTTCCTAGATCTTTTGCTTTCTTCCCCATTGTGCAACTGTAATCTGCTTTAAAGGAAATTTATCCTGTTATGACTTATCTCTAGATGTACCTCTAAAACTTCATGCCTTTATAAGTGGGGCTTCGGGGAGGTGATTGGATCATAAGGTCACTATACTCATCGGTACATTAGTCCACTGATGAGTTTATAGCCAGATGTGCTATTAGGAGGTGGGGTCTGACTGAGAGAGGTGAGTAACTGGGGGTATGGCCTGGAGGGATTTATTTCCCTCCCTCCCCTGCTCCTCCATTCTTTCTCTGCTTCCTGACTGCCATGTGCCACTGTGGCATGCTGTCCTTGGAGCCAGCCAATCATGGACTGGAAGCTCTCTACAAACTGTGAGCCAATGATAAACCTCTCTTCCTTTAAATCGTGGGTGTTGGGAATGGGTCTCAGTGATGAGGAAAGAAACCAAGTCAGATTTTGGTACCAGAGAAGTGGGGCTGTTGCTGTGACACTACCTGACCATGTGGTGTAGAAGCCTTTGGAACAAACTAGTTCCCAGCAGGAGTTTGGAAAAGTTTGGAGATGCTGGCTAGAGAGGACCTAGAATGTTGTAGGCCAAGCTTGATGGGAGATTCGGATCAGAGCTTAAAAGAACAGAATGCTGATAAAATGCAGACGGTGAGTACTAGGCTTAGGAGATTTCAATTGGAAACAAGGACTTCATTGGCAGTTGGATTCCAGGTCATGTGTGTTATGCTTTGGCAGGAAATTTGTCTACATTTTGCTTATGTCCTGAGAATCTGAGGAAGCCTGAGATTAAGTGTGGTAGATGATTAATTTAGTGGAGGAAATTTCAAGGCAGTCCAACATTCAGGCTGTGGTATCAGTAGTGTTGAATTTTAGCCAGTTCTACACTGAAAATCAAGGGCAAGTGGCAGAGTTAAGTGATTTTAGAAGTTTTAAATTTCACCAGAAAGGGCACTCCTATAAAGCTGATACCCCCAAAGATGGAGCAAAGGAGAGCTTGATTGCTGAAAGGATTAATATTAAAAAGAAGCCAACTACTTTGGATCAAGAAAATAGGAAAAATGGCTTGAAAGCATATCAGAAATTTGCACAGAAAAACACTTTGCATGTTCAAAGATGGGAAAGTGAAAGATTTTGCTTTGAAAAGAGAGTCCAAAGGCACCTTCCTGGAGACAGGCTGCTTAAGGAACTGATTCCCTGGGATTTGGCTTACAGTTTTCAGCCATCCAGCCCCTTAGAGGCCTGGATGCTCCTTGAGCTGGTGGACATACTTTGGCATCACCTATGTGGTGCTGGTTTTATGGGAATGCAAATTGGAGGAGTTGTAGAGTCAGGGAGGCTTCCACCCATATTTCAGAAGAAGGCCTGGGAAGCCAGGCCTCATAACCCTGAGAGGGTATGGCATGATGCTATGAAAGTGAAGCCAAGAGTACAGTAGAGACTCCGGGAAGCTGGAGAAGCCAGGAATGTGAAACATCTGAGGAAAGCCTCGAGGAGTGAGCAAAGCCAGCCCCAAGGAGAAGCCATGAGGGCTACAACCACTGGCAATGCCTTAGGGGAGTGGTCACCCGAGCAATTTGGAGTTCACATCACACCACAACTTGCCCTCAGCGCTGCACATGGTGCTACAAGATTTAGTGCTTGCCATGCTGGGTTTTGGTTTTAGTTTGGTTCCACTGGTTTCTATCCTCTATTTCTTTCTTTAGGAATGGGAATATTTAACCCGTGCCATCATATGTCAGTAGCGTTTTAACTTTCTTTTGATTTTACAGGGCTCACAGGTAAGAGTTTGCCTTAAGTCTCAGAGGAGACTTTCAACTTGGCTTTCGGCAATACTGAAATTGTTAGGACTTGGGCAACTTTTAGAGATGGACTACATAAATTTTGCATAAGCCTTCCCTTAATATTTTTCAAATATACTCCTTAATAATGGGCATCATCAAATATTAAGTAGGGCTAAGAAAACAATGAACTTTACTTCTTCTCCTACCTTCTGTTCTTGATGCTGGTGAGCAAACCAAATTATGGAAAGGATTGTCAAATGGAGACTCTACTAAAACAGTAAAATTTTCTATCTGAAGTAAAAGATTGTATTGTTACCTACTCAGCACTAAGGACAAATTACCTAATTTCTCCCTTGCATAATTTGTGAGTTTACATCCCCCCATTAAATAATCTGTATATAAATAATATGAGTGCTCATCTTTTATTAAACATGTTCAACTATTGTGCTTAGCACAGAGCAGGAATTCAGATACTGATCTACTCGTTATTAGATTTAAACTCATGACAACTTCAAAAGTAGCAACTTCAGAAGGAACATGAAAAAATGGGGAAGGTAAAAACCAAACATCTGGTTTCATTTGGGTAGCCAAGCTGTTAATAAAATTCTGCATAAATTTGTCTGTCATGTATCATCTCTTTTAAAAAGAGGGAAAGGGGTTATCCTTTACTGTGGCATAATATAGTTCTAGAAATATTTAAATTGGTTAGTAGAACCAGGAAAAGGCATTTTCACTCTTCAGACAGGCAAAAGGTTCTTTCCCCACATTGCAATACCACACTGGCTTAAGAGAGTTTGTGGATTTTCTAGTACACCAAACATGCTCAACATATTGATCATTGATATTGATATCAATATCCAGGCAATGATGATATAGTACCTTTTTAAAAAACCAAGTGTTTTTAACCCTTTAATCCTGTAATAGCTTTGTGCCTATGTAAACTTCAAATTCACGGCCTGGTAGAGCCTTATCTGCCTATGGATCCATTCCATCACTGAATCACATGCTCAATTACACTTTTATTTTTTTTTTTGCTCAAATGCTTACTGTTTAAAGGATAGTTTAACAACCTCTCCTTTGTTTGTAAATTTTCAATTTGTCTTAAACATTGCAAGAGAAGTAGCCGAGTCTACAGTATTAGACACATTCATAATGAAACCTAAAAGCAAAAAGTAGGATTTAATTCATGCTAGACATCTAAACTGGAGTTATCAATAAGTCAGAGGAAATTTCCAAAGATAGACGGAACTTTGGATGAGAAGGACACCATCTAACTAGTGAGGCCATTAAGGAACTGTCTGGAAGACATTATTTAATATGACCTCAGAAATCCAAGGGACCAGAACACAGACTGTCACCAACTGGTTTACGATTATATTTCTTCAAGACTATCCTGCATACCTAGTGGCCTTCACAGCTGTAAGTCAGCATGTGGACCAGTTATTTGAGGCGCAACCGAAACATATGGTGAATGTTTAAATAAGCAAAATTATTACAGTACAGGACACATTACCATTAATTCTCTTCACCTCAGACACACTCCTTCATTCTTGTCACTTTCTGAAGAAGTTGTGAGTGTCTTTCATGAGTATCTTTATGAAGGTGATAAAAAATACAGTGAATACTGCTGCCAAGTGCCATCGAATAGAAAAGCAGGCCTGCGAAAACATTACAGTGTGTCCTCAACCACCTCATCCACTGGATGTGACACCTTGACTCTGGCTGCTCCCCAAAGACAAAATGACGCGAAGGGTAAATGTTTCGAGTGAATCCAGGACACCAAGGCAGCCAGGACAGCAAATCTAAAGACGCTCATGATAAAGGACTGCTCAGAAAGTGGCAAAAAATAATGGACAACTGGGCTTAAAATCAGAGTATGTGGAAGGGGAATATGGCTTAGTGTCTCTTACTGTAACAATTTCTTACATATTTAAACAATAACCCTGTTTTTATCAAACTTCATAGTTAACCTAAAGATTAGAGGAACACAAAATAAATACAGCTCACTCTTTTCTATCCAGCAGTGACTTTCAATGATCTCCTTTTCCAAACTCACATAATAGTTGTCCATTTTCTCCCATTAACAACACCAACCTGTTTCTCAAACTGATTTGGTACATTTCTGACCTTTTGTTATCTTCATAATCTTACTATTACGGTATCTTTCAAATGGCTGTGGCTAGGATAAACAGAATTTGATTTTTATTCTCAGGTGCGGCAGCCGTCTCTGCATATTTATATTCACAGCACCCCTTCCCCCCGCCCCACCCCGCCACCCCCCAAAAAAGAAGGAGGGAAGCAATAACCAAGATGGACTGCCAGAGAACTAGGCTTCCAATGTTTTTATTGACTAAAACTTTAGTTACTTCTAATTTATAAGCATGACAATATTCTTTTGCATCACTGATTTTGTTAATTTTATACACTGATTTAAATGATGTGAAAATCACTCTCTGGTTCATCTCCAACTCTCCTTTCCCACGGGGTAGTCTGTTCAGTCCCCGGGGGCGGGGGGTATCCCTTCTGGCAGTGAAGGGTTTGACTTGGGATCAAACACAAGCCTGGGGATATGAAATACTAATAAGGCAATCAGGCGCTAAGGATTTAGGGTTTCTTATCTCCCTCCATTAGCCCTCCACTGAGAAGTGGGAGCCCCGAGGGTCGACTGACCCAGCACGGTGGACCCTGCTCACTGTGGCTCTGGCCACTTTGATCTCCCATCTCTGCCTAATCAAGTTCATCTATTGCCGCGACCCACTGGATTCAAAGAGCCACATTAAATAGTTTGATTATCGGATGGTCATTTCCCTCTTTCCTTCACCCCTGATCTAATTTCCAAAAGCCAGTCTCTCGCCTCCCTCTCTAAACTTCCCATCAAAAGAGAATTAGTCCTTTTTCTTTTTTATCCTCGTTTGATGTGCAAATTTTCTTCTCTTTGCACATTTTTCTGAAAGTGGAAGAGAGAGGTCGGGGCGGGGGGTGTGGGGAAACAACTGGAGGAACTTACAGACAAGGACCTCTTCCAGGTCTGGAAGCCGCCATTGGCGCTAGAGGGTCGGCCAGCACTTGCACCTGGCCTTCTGGTAGAGACGTCCCCTAGGGCCTTTAAATTACCGATCAGGTCTCATTTAAAACTGAATATTGTTTGTGCACACAATAAACGAATATTGTTTGTGCACACAATAAACGAATTAAGGGAGGTTGTGCAGTGACCATCACCATTTGGCTGTGCAAACTATTTCAGACACAAATAATGCAGCCTCTATTGCAAGGCCCAGGCACGCGAGCTCCGAGTTTCTCCAGGCCGCTGCTAGTGTTAAAGTCCTCGGGCTCCCCTGCGCACTGGGAACCGTCACTTCGAAGGTGAACTGGGCCCGCAGCGACCCTGCAAGGGAGGGGCTGGTTGCGGAGTGTCAAAGTCCCCTCCCTTCAAGTACACAAACACACCCCCTCCCGGCCCCTCCCAGCGCTTTGAAATCCCATCCGGCTCTGTTGTCTCCCCCCAGGGGCCGGAATGCTCCAGCCCGCCGTATAAAAGCAGGCCGGTCGGCGGTGGCGGCGCAGAGCTGCGGGCGCCTGCAGTCGGGACTCTGCGCTACCCGGACCGGGCTTGGACGGGAACAGCCTTCGGTTGTCTGTCTGTCTCCTCCTCGAGCCCTTCTGCGATGCCGGCGGGAGCTGCTCTGCTCTGGGTCGCCCTGGTAGCGGTGGCTCTGGGCAGCCACCCTGCGCTCCGAGTGAGCGCCACCTTGAACTCGGTGCTGGTCAACTCCAACGCGATCAAGAACGCGCCCCCGCCGCTGGGGGGCGCTGCCGGGCACCCGGGCTCCGCAGTCAGCGCGGCGCCCGGGATTCTGTACGAGGGCGGGAACAAGTACCAGGCGCTTGACAATTACCAGGTGAGAAGGGTCGCGGGGATCGGGGACGCCGAGACCCCGAGGGGCTCCCGCTGGAGAGGCGGGTGTAGAAGGTGCTGAGCGCTGAGATCCAGGGCGCGCCTGGTGACGCTGCCTGCGGAGCAGCGGGCGGCGAGGGCAGACAAGGACTGTGTCCAGCACCTGGCGCAGCACAGTGGGTACTCGGAGGCCGGGCCCCTCACCGCTCTCCGCTCCTTCCGCAGCCGTACCCGTGCGCGGAGGACGAGGAGTGCAGTCCCGACGAGTACTGCTCGAGTCCCGCTCGCGGAGGGGGCGTCGCGGGGCAAACGTGCCTCGCCTGCCGGAAGCGCCGCAAGCGCTGCATGCGCCACGCGATGTGCTGCCCCGGGAACTACTGCAAAAACGGTGAGTCGGGCGGGGCCCTGTGGGAGGCAAGGCGTCCGCCGTTTCGTGCCCACCGCTGCAGCAGGACCTCTCTGTTCCGCGGACACTGGGCGCCACCTGCGAATAAGTGGGTGTTCAAGTATGCGGGGTGCCACTGAAGTAGCTTCACTGCGAGGGTTCCTCTGAGAGATTAAGTTCTTAGGTCGGGGGGAGCTCTTTATCTTCCTCTGTGTCCCTCAGTGGGGTGAGCCTTTCCGTAAAAATGTGTCTGAGAGGACCCTAGAAGTCAACTGAGAAAGGATGGGGAGGGTGGAGGGATCATTCTGAACCAGAGACCTTGGAAGTCATCGCTGGCATCTTGCTGCCCATTCTATTTTTTTTTTTTAAGGTGACTCTCTCTGATCTTTCATTCACCATCCCTGGACGTTGAAATTTATCACTCAGGGGACAGAGTGATTTATCTGTGCTGGCCATTCTTAAGGGAGATCTTGGTACCCTAGCATCCTGGTCTCCACCTTTCCTTCTCCCTCCACCCTCTGCTAAAATAACTGCTCCTCTTCCAACCACAGATCCACAAATTTTGACTTCTCAAAGAGGTACTCAGACTGCCAAAGAGGTCTCCAGAAATAAACTTACAGGGTGGCCACCCTGTTTAAGACAGAGCAGTACTCTAGGATGAATTAGCTCAATCTCTAATATAGAAATTATACAGTGAAGTAACTGGTGGGTGAGAGTAATCTTCTAGGCAACTGGGAGTGTATTTAACTTAGTTTGTCTGTATCCATATAGACCCATAGGCTGAGAGATTTATTTTTAAGAAAAAAAAATTAAGTGGCTAGTTTTCTCTTTCCTACCCTATTGTGGTATTAAAATGGGCAGAAATTTCACTTCCACTACCAGAGTATTGGAAAAGTATTTTAAAGGGCCACGCTGGAGATGATGCATATTATACAGGGTTGATTCTATTGCCGTTAATACTTCCATTTATTGGGGGAGTTTTTTGCGTTAATATTAGGAAGGAAGTTTGGCTTGTATTTCAAAAAAAGTTACTGCAATAGACTATCCCAGGTTGGTGTAGGCAGACTAACAGACTGCTCCTGCTGTGTCGCTGGCCATGAGCAGTAATGTAATACAGCCTTGGAATTAATTGCTGTTTCCTGCTTCATTAGGAATATGTATGCCTTCTGATCACAGTCATTTCCATAGAGGAGAAATCGAGGAAACCATCATTGAAAGCTTTGGTAACGATCATGGCACCTTAGATGGGTACTCCAGAAGAACCACACTGTCTTCAAAAGTCTATCACACCAAAGGTAGATCAAAACACTTGAAGATCCATTCTTCTTTTTTAGCACCTCAGAAATGTCTTTTGAACTGTCTTAATGACATAACGAAGGCTTAGCAGTAACTATGTACTTTTCTTACTGTCTCCTCCTTCCTAGGACAAGAAGGTTCTGTGTGTCTTCGATCATCAGACTGTGCCACAGGATTGTGTTGTGCTAGACACTTCTGGTCCAAGATCTGTAAACCTGTCCTCAAAGAAGGTCAAGTATGCACCAAACACAGGAGAAAAGGCTCCCACGGTCTAGAGATATTCCAGCGCTGTTATTGTGGAGAAGGGCTGTCTTGCCGGATACAGAAAGATCATCAAGCCAGTAATTCCTCTCGGCTTCACACCTGTCAACGACACTAAAACAGCTGTCCAAATGCAGTGGACTCCATTTATATAATATATGCCATGAAAATCTTTTGTGACTTGTCAGCTCAATCCTAAAGGATGTACACATTGTGTGATTCTAGTTAAGCATTCCAATAACACCTTCTGGAAATGTGGAATGTGAGAGCTTTGTTTCTTCGTGGAACTCACCTGTGATTGCAGTAAATTACTGTGTTGTAAATTCTCAGTGTGGCACTTACCTGTAAATGCAATGAAACTTTTAATTATTTTTCTAAAGGTGCTGCATTGCCTATTGTTCCTCCTTTTATGTAAATTTTTGTACACATTGATTGTTATCTTGACTAATAAATATTCTATGTTGAATTGAAATAAATAACTTTAGCTATAGTTCCTAAATGCATAGCTCTTTCCTGTTTTAATTCTAGAGTCTAGAATACAAAAGGCTCTTGAAATGACAAGTGCTGGGTATCTAAAATTTAATATGAAAATACTAGCTTATTTTCTGAAGTTCACTGTCTCAAGTTTAGATTATACTTCACTCTAGGTTATGACAGTCCTTGAAACAAAATTGAACATTTAATATCATGAAATGTTACAAGCACAGGTAAATTTTGGGATTGTGATCTTAGACGAGGTGCGTGTGTGCGTGTGTGTGTGTGCGTGTGTGTTCCAGATTAACATAAATATGGTAAGTTTAAAGACGGTTGGATAAAATATGTTGTCTAAATGTAAGACAATATTAACTTCAAAGAAAATGTGTTCTCTCTTGGTAACTGAAATGACTGTGGTAGCATGAGATTGAATCTTACATTACTACATTCAAAAGTAGTTTCCAATCAATTAATATTACCTAAATCCTTCATATCTATTGGGAGGAAATGTCACCAAAAGCAATAGCAAAGTACTTGGTGGTTGGCAGGAAAAGGACGTTTACATAGAAATACAGTTAAAAAATGAATGCCAATTGTGTGTGAAAAAATTAATTTGAAATATCTTAAATACCCCTGCATAAAAGGAAGATTTATTCTAGTAACTTCGATCTGAAAATAATTATTAAATAACAATCATAGAATCTCATATCCCACTCTTCTCTTGGCAGGAGAGCTGAGTAATTTTTACTTCAACAGAAATCTAGTAATTGAAACAAAGATAGGAATATATTGTTTTAAAGAAAACCCACTGGCATGAAATCTCAACTGTCTTTGAATTTTTACTTGCCAAATTTGATATTTATACTAAAAAGTGGGAGCCACCTTCCTAATTTATACTTTTTCTGCAGTACTCCAAAATCCTGCATGAAAACCACAGAACGCTGGGTTCAAGCCATTCACAGGATAGGAGTAACTGATCAATAGTCCAAATGTTTCCTTAAATAGCACAGATGTCCTGGAATGTTTGTTGTTTTTGTGTTCCCGGAAGTGGCTTAGTGTCTGGGGACCCAGCCAACAGCACACAAGCATCTGTTGGCTCTTCACCCAGAGAGAACCTGGCAGGATGTCTGAGGATACATTCCTTTTGTCTGGAAGTCTCAGTTTCCTCACACAGGAGAAACTTTCTTTTTCTACATGTGTTTGCTTTCTAAAGTGCCAAAAAGGCCAATTCTGGGGCCTGCCTTCTCCAATAAAGCACAATAAAGGAAAGGAAACTGGAAACCCTTTAATGAACAGAAGAAAGAAGGGCCTTCTCTTTAAGAGCAGAAAGGAGCAAAAATCTAAAAAGCCTTGCTGGCTGTATCCCTTCCCTTCCACCTGCCCCTCCTGGGGCACGAGGCTCCATCTCTGCACATCTCAGTCTGTGGCCAGAGTTCTAGTCCTACCTGCTGCCCAGCTCAGGATGGGGTGGGAGAGAGTGGGATTAACCAAGGAGGGCTAGGTCTCCTTCCTGGATAATGGGGAACTCAGGAAGAGATTCAGGAGAAAGAAACTATTTATGCAGTTGAGAAAATATATCAAAACCATAGACCTTTTATTAACTAGAAGGTTGGAAGAGGGCAGTCTGATAAAATATAACTCAAAAGAGAATCATTTAAGGCATCCAGAACTGTTAGATAATGGTTGCTTAAAATGTTTCATGGTGGTGGTTGGTGAAACTATTAAAAAGGAAAATGCATGCACATAGGAAAATTTCATAAAGTATTTTATCGTTTTATGTTAACATACTCCACATGTTGTCATGCGCCTCTCCTCTTTGAGGATTTTATAGAACATCCTACACAATACAGAAAGAGACAACTTATTCTGTTTAATGATTACATTATTTGTAGTACGTTGGGATCATTATACTCTAATGGATTTATGTAATTATCAATAATGAAGTTGTTTCCAGAGTTTTTACTCTAACAAATACTGTGTCATGGCTACCAAATTACTGCGCTCCTGTCCCCAAGTATTTGTAGTATAGTGATTGTTGACACAATATCTAAAACTGAAAAGCATGGTTCTGTAGCTTTTCTGGCTTAAGAAAAATATCAAAATGTCTGCTTATCACTAATCTAGTGATGATAAGCACATTGTTTTCTCAAAGGAGAAGGGAAATACAGGCTTATCCTAACAAATTTACAATAAATAGTAATCTCTGCACTCATTTGAAGGTAGAATGGATCTAATTACCTCAATTCTAAAAAAGTTACCGAAAAACAACAACAACAATTAAATCCCTCACCCCTTTTTGTGTTTTGTTAGAATAGCTGAATATTTCAACTATTTAATTTATTGATAGCAATGAGGACAGGATATATTGTTTAAAAGTAACAACCAAAATATAATTACTAATATTTCAGTAGATCAAGACATTTATAGATTTCTCTATAGTAAATCAAGTTTCACTAAATCACTCATGAAGTTAATAACAATTATAGTTTTATAAATTGTATCAGTTTTAACATTTCTAATTTCTTAGCCATATTAGCACTCATGGCCATTTATGGAAAATATTGTCAAAGTCAATAAATTTTTCTTTATTTTAAAACTGACTGTATTACCTGACTTTATTCTCTTGTCAACTTTCTTTTATAGTCTTAAAGAAAAGTAGGCAAAAACACTATTTGACTTATAAAATGTCTTCCACTGAGTATATAATTACACTTTTCATGTCCTCTAAAATACTACTGTCAGTATAATACTAAAATTATAAAATAAATATATTATCTCTAAATTAAAAATACAGAAAATATATAGACATCAGATGTTTGTACAGATGCATGCATTTATTAGTTACTTAGCTAGAGTCAATAGTTTGCAAGACAGCAGATTTGATGCAGGATGAATACAAATTACAACATTCACCCATGAGCCAAATGAAGGAAGAGTGCAAAGCATCTGTCTATGCACTAGAGACCTGAAAGATCCAATCAAGGGCTGGGAGCCTACAGCACTGTCCCATGTACATCCGTGTCTGCACTAAAGGGCTGAAGGCACTAAAGGGCTGAAGAAATCTGTGCTGGAAACAGGATATGACGTTTGCAGCAGACATGAAGTCCAGAGCTCCCCTGAAGTGAACAGCAGCCATCCTGGACAACGTCAAGGCCCCAAGCTTCTTCTGGACCCCAGGGCCCCAAGCTCCTTCTGGACCCCGAAATCCTTCTGTGATAAGAACAGCTGAGTTCCCTTAGGGAGAACCAGCCACAACAGAGCTTCTCCCGGCCAAACAACCAGTTGCTATCTTCTGCTCCCTTTCTCCTTTATGTTGTGTCAGCAATAACCTCGGCAAACAAACAGTTGCGATCTTCTGCTCCCTTTCTCCTTTATGTTGTGTCAGCAATAACCTTCAGGTGGATCTTCTACACCCAGAACTACACCAGCTCAGTTCAGCTACATGTTTCTGTTCAAGTTGACCAGAATAAGTCCACTACAAGTGGCTCATATGGGTCTTTATATGTTTGGCATATGATGACTGTTTAGAAACAGTCAGTCACTTCAATAATCTAAAACTACAGTCTAGGTAATGCTAGGAATTTTTACTTCAGTATATGCTTATTGACATTAATCTGCTCAGTGAGCATTATGCTATCATTTAAAAAGCTGTGTACAACATTGGTTTCTACCATTAAGGAACTATTTAGCAAGGTAGACAATAAACAAACATTAGTACTTGTAGTTCGTTCAGTAGAGTAATTAGATAGTTTCTGAAGCAGATTGAATTGGAGTGGAGTCATAGATCCCTCAGGTTTTACCTACACGATTGGCAAAGAATACAACTTCAGTGATAATATGGAGAGAATAGAGACTATTGTAAGTATGAGAATATAGACTCTAAGTGTGAGAATAACGTTTACCATTGTGTATAGCCCATAATAGGCAGTAATTTTAGGTCTTTCTATTGGACAATAAAGCATTATACTGTTACAGTTACTAGTACCTAACAACATTTAACGATTAAATTAGTCGGTAATTACTCAGAAGAGTGGTAATATTTGAACCACCATTTTCTCAAGATCCTTTTATTTCAAGGGAAAGAAAGCATTTAGAAGTACATCTTTATCCTCATTTCAACCAGTACGTTTCAGAGTAAGCAAAACTTGCAACATTCACTTCACCCAAAGAAGGAAAGAGTACAGTGAACATTTATAATTTTATTTAATAGTTGTTTTAATATCAAAGCAATTAGAATAAGATTTCTTTAAAATACCAAAAGAGCAAACAAAGATTGAAATGAAACTTCTAATGAAAATTAGTACAGAAGAGGTTCTGCAGATTGGCTTCATTCATTAGGTTCCTTATAATTTTTGCTACGTTGTAATTTACACAAAGTGCCATATGGTTTGTTGTGCTGAAAAACAAAACTCTCCCCAGAATAAATAACCATTCAGCTCAGATCTGCTTAGTGAACTGCTTAGCCTCTCAAAGACTCTGCTTCAAATTCCTGACCAGAGTTTCTAATTGGCTTAGTTTTTTCAGTGGTTCATGTCTGGTCTGGTTTGCTAGCTTGATTACTGAGTCCCAACACCGTGTATAAACATGGCTGATCACATCCAGTACAGCATTCATAAGAGCTACAGTACTTCTACAAGAAGGATTGTGTAGGGATGGTGTCACATTTCTGCAGGATGAGAAGTCATTCAAAAGGTAGGAAAGAAAGGATATTGGAAAGAGAAAGAAATGTCAGCAAAGTTATGGGGCTATAAAAACTTTTTAAAAATGCATACTTAATAAGAAAAGAGGCAATAGTCCACTTTAGAAAGAAGACATTTCTGATCTTTGATAATAAATGTTATTGTCTAGGAAGAATAGAAAAACACTCTTCAGCAACAATTAAGGTATTAAGAGTTATGGCGACAGAGTTGAAGAATGAAAGTTTGAGACATATTTTGTATTAAAAATCATAAAACTGTCTTCATAAACCATAGTTGTTTTTGTTTTGTAAAAAGGATTATAAAATAAGGACAAGATTACTTTAATACCTGCAAGAGTTGGGATTAAAGAAATTATGTTTGGGACAATCCTGCTTTTTTGGGGGGGACAATTCTGCTTTGACTGAGGTAATTAATACACAATTTCACAAATTTTTTTTTTTTACCAAGAACATGTAATGGTACATTGTATACATAATGATCATAATCAACATGGTTATTTTGTACCTGTACATGATAGATCTTGGTTCCCCCCCTTCCCCCCTTCCCCTCCCCTCCCTTCCATTCACCCACCCCTCCCTATTTGCAAAAAGTGTAGTTACACTTTACCATTTTTTCCCCTTTCATCTT
>QZML01000444.1:3357682-3370738 GCA_016801275.1 Hystrix brachyura
GTTTGGTTTTTTTTTTTTTGCCAAGAGTTGTAAATTAAAATAATACAGACTAGTCCATAAATATTATTAAATATAAAATTATCTTCATTTTTTTCATGCTGGGGATTGAACCAAGAGCTTCTTGTACTCCACAATACACTCCAGCTCCTAAATATGAAATTATCTTTGGAGCTAACCACCCTCAGCCCTGTTATAAACCTAAACAGATTTTGTAGTAAAAAGCAAAACTGGCAGAACACACAAAACATGGCTGGGCATAAGTGAAGTCCATATTACATTTTGCAGTATTTAACAACTTTGTCCTCATGAACAGAGATTACTTTTGGAAAGAGTTGTATATTGAAGCCCTTCACATTTCTTGGCATTCTGAAATTCAAACTAAGTGCTGTGAGAGAAGCTAGTTGGATTGTGAGGGTTCTTGACATTTTTTAGCAATCACTATGTCAGATGACACATGTTCTTTTTTCTTCCTACGATGAAGGTCAGAGATCAAAACTTACCTGAAAAACTAAAGAAAAGCATTTGTCTGCAGCGGAATAGTGACTTTGCAGCAATTATTGTATATGCATTATAGAAATAGAAGGACAGGGGAAATGCTAAAATGTCCATTCACCTGATCCACGTGTGTGTGGCAGTCCAAGGCTTTGCTGTGTGGGTAGTGACTGCTGGTCTGGGCTCTTCCATGGATCGGGAATTCTGAACACAATCTAAATCCAAAATAGAAATTGTCTTATCTTGCTGGAATTGTTTTCTTTAGTTATATATGTCATGTTGAGGTCTTTAGTTATATATGTCATGTTTATGTTAAAGCTCCATCATTTGAATGATTTCAGATGATAGCGTGATAGCTCGTAAACTGGCTTCGTTTCTTTCAGGCTTGATTTGCTTGATGATCAAATTGTTGGTGACAGGTTCACTAACTGACTCATTCAGGGAAATCAAGTTAACACAATAGAAATGTCACCTAAATGTACTTCATTGTATTAAAAGTGTTCACCTTCTAAATCAGTTATTATGAAATCTGGAAGTATTCCCAGTTTGGTGCAACACATCGCATGATTTGGATGTTTGGGAGGAACCTACTTATGCCAGTTAATTTAACATTTTTCTATCTGCCTTGTGGACTGGTTTGAGAACTTGAGTTTTTAGGATTATTGGCTTTTGAAGAACATTTTCAAAAGAGTACATGGGATATTACTCATAAGAGCCTTCTAAAACTGAAACTGTATGTGTATAAATATTTCAAACAAATCCAGAAAGCTTATGACAGAATTATATAGTAGTACTATTTACTTCACAATTACCCTTGTAATCCACAGATTAATTATAGATTCTAGTTTAGCTCTTTTATAATTGCAGAATTACATTTGTATTGTTGTCATATTAGGATGATTTGTAAATGTCATTTTGAAATACAAATATGTATTTTTCTACTAACAAAGGTAAGTAAAGAACATTTCTGACTGTGTAAAACATGTTAATTTTGTGAAAATCTGTAAAAACTCTAATGTTAAGTTAAACGAATTACCTAGTTAAAAATCTTAACTGTTAAACAAATTATCTACTTATTGATGATAATACCTAATCTTGTCATAGGTACAAATCTCCTAGAATTCTCAAACAATACTAGTAGGAACCGTAATTAGAATTTCTTTCAGAAAGATAATTAGGAATGTGTTAGACATGTAAAAGTCTTTGATGCAGTAATTTTAGTTCTAGACGTATGTTTGAAGAACAGAAGGATAAATGTATAAAAAAATCCATCTGCAATGCTATTATAAGAGCAAAAATAGCATATGAATTAAATCTCAACAAGATAGAAATGTACAGATGATTTATGTATGTTATTAAAATATTCTACAGTCATTAAAATGATATGTAGACATGTTCAGAATTCTCCATGTTTGAATGATTGAAAGAAAGCCTAGTATAGAACATGCACAGGATGATTTGAATTATTTATAGGAACATCAAAAACATTGAACATCTAATCTAATTTTAGATGACCTATCTGGCAGGAGGGGTTATTAGAACTATTTGATTTCTTTTCATCTTTTCCAGTTTTCTATAACATTCAGGCCCAGACATTATTATTATTTATTTCTAAAGGTAGGATGAGAACTTAGACTTACATCATTAGACTTACAACTTAGACTTTCTTTTATATCAAGCAGATATGTTGCTAGGTCTCATCCTGATTAGGTAAATTACTGTTCGTGCTGAGTTACTTATAGTTTAGATCTAAAATGGCCCCCGAACTTCATGTATGTGGGAGGTGACTGGATAATGGGGACATTATAGCTGAGTGCTGTTAGGAGGGGGGTCTGGTTGAGAGGCGGGTCACTGTGGGCTGACCTGGACAGTGTCGCTCCCTCCCCAGCTCCTCCCTCGACGCTGTGCTTCCTGGCTGCCGAGGTGAGCAGTGTTGCCCCCACTGTGCCCTTCTGCCATGTCATCCTTTCTTGGAGCCAGGGGACCAAAAATGCGAGCCAAAATAAACCTGTCCTCCTTGAAGCAGTGGGTGTTGGGTATTGTGTTACAGTGACAAGAAAGTGACTAAAACATTAGTTCTTCACTGATTTCTCCGACACTACAGAAAAGAAAAACATCCTTCATCTATTGAACAGATTCTTTTTTTGCTCAACAAGTACTGAGTGAAGAACTGCAACCGGAAAGTCCTATCACATGTATTTGCTGACTGGAAGAATAAATGAATAAATTACAATAGAAGTAGTTGTGCCAATTCCATCTAATTACAACAAAACAGAACATACTGAAAGAAATAATTTAAAACATCCAAAAGAAAGAATGGATCCTAGGCAAAAGAAAAATCACACTTTTGATATAATATACTCATTTTTTCTTCTGATCTCGTCTCCATATTTGTCAATGGTTATATGATGCTCTGAATTGACTGACAGGGTACATGAGTCACAGAAATACATAAACCACACTAACCTTCAGTTTACGGTTTACACATCTTTATTTGTGAGAAAAATCTCACTATTCTCTTCCTGACGGCGCAGTTAAAAACTGTCAGCTTGGTTTGTAATCTTGCTGGCAGAGAGATTGAATTGCATCACTCATAGACACAGAAAGCTAGAGACAAGAGAAAGGATGGAAATTATTTATTCTGGGAGCTCTGCACATTTCAGTTTGATCGCAGGTCTCTATTAACTTTCTGATCAAGAGGTACCAGGTACTACAATGTCCTGACACTTAGGTGGCCGATTGCAGAAAATGTTTAAAACAGACAAGCAAGAAGTTCCATTTTGCTAAGCTTAGGGTCCATTTTATGCAAAACCGAGAGACTGGCAAGTTTTTCTCATAGTAACATTTATTTAGCAAGTTTCTCCTGGCTGTAGATAATCTCTCTCCTCCTTTAAGGAACCCATTTCGTTCTATGTCAAAATGTGAAAATATGAACCATTGGATTTGATACACAGTGGGAACTCAATGAATATTTTTACTTGCCTTTTCATAATCTGAGGCTTTTGCAAATAAAACTTCCTTCCAATTAAGTGATACAATTGGCAGGAAATAATGATAACTACAATTTTCGGAGCATATTTCAGGTTGCAGAGACTATTTTAAGTGTTTCACATATATTTACTTGTCATAGTCTTAATAACTCTGTAAGTTATGTGCATTTATTATTCCCATTTATAGAAGTTCAACCCAAGGTGAAGAAAGTTTAAGGTCATGTGGCTACTAAGAAATACAACCAAGATTTGGAACCAGATTGTCTTCTCCAAAGTCCAAGCACTTAGTAAGTACCACGAATAAATATTCAACCATCTAGAATTTTCTGTACCCTGTAAGGCATTTACCAGTTACATCGAAAGTAAATTAAAGTTTTATCCGACAACTTAGAAAAATGTAGCATATCATGTTTTTGAATTGGGAAACGTCATGAAATTCTATTAAAAGTCTGTTTGAAAAGATACTATACTGTGACCTTTCCTACATGTTTCAATGAAATAAAAAGGGAGTCAAAGATCAAATTAATAACACTGCAAAAGTAAACTTTTAAAGTTAGAAAAACTATAATGTTTAACTTGGTTAGAGAGAAAATTTATTAAATTACTTACAGGAAATTTACAAAATAACCTCTTTAGGTTATGCTATTTTTTTCATCTCGAATGATGCTTTCTTCATGATAACGTTACATTGCAAACTATGTTATGATAAAAAGTGCTTGCATTTAAGACTAGCTACTGAGTCACCTGTATACAATGTGTACTGTGTTTCATAAACTTTTTTTAAATTCTGATTATAGTTGCTTTTCCTTTAAATCCAACCTTCAAATTATACCTTGTGTAGGGGCAACTGCATTTATGGTTACCATTTGCTATTTATTAACAAATGAGGACTGAGTGGTTTCAACTGCCAGAAGAAGAAGAAAATCTGGTATAATTATACCATGGATTCATCTTAAAGTACTAAAAATATCAGGAACTCACACAAGAAATATAGCCAAATTCGATGTTTCTGACATGATTTTTTTTTAGAGCACAAAATTGAGGAAATCACAGTTCTGAGGTGCAACTTGGAGTTCAGCTTGAACTTCTGCGTAGCTGTAGGTCTACCACAAAGAGAGGGCCGTTTCCTAGGCGGATGTGTTGCTGCTACTGTGTGAGGACTCTGATGTGCGGAGCCATCGTCGGCGCGCCCTCGTGTGAGCCTCGCTTCAGACTGCCTGCTGATTCAGGATGCTCCAAGTACACTGCGGTGGTGACGCGCCATCAAGAAGGGATTTTACATGTCAGCTTAGATCGGAAAGAAGCAAGATGCTCCCATTTGTGTTTCTGATTACATTTCAAAAGGGGTGATTATTTAATAACTTTCACTGAGAAGTGGTTCCCAAATCCAGCTCATCATTTGAAACACCTGGAAAACTTCAAACTCCAGATACTTGGGTATTTCCCAAGATCTACTGATCGGAATTTCTTGTGAATGGACCTACGAATCTATATTTTAAATCCGTCCTTTGATTGAATTTTGCATTTAATTTTGGAACCCACTGCTATGTAACTTTTGGGGGGGTTGGGGGTTACTGGGGTTCGAACTCGGGGCCTTGAGCTTGCTAGGCAAGCGCTCTACCACTTGAACTAAATCTTCAACTGCTACATAACTTTTAATCACAATGATTTAATCCTTATAGAATGGCCAAATGGAGGCTATGTGAAGAGAAATAAATTACTGGTTGAGGACTTAGCATGTACCAGTACTTGAGCTTGTGTAAGTAAATATATAATTTCATCTGAGTCTTGACACAGTCCTAACAGGTGTGAATAAATGCTCATTCTGTCAATAAGGCAATGAGATAAGGAGGCCCTGAAGGCTAAGTTGATGTCATTAACATCACACGGCTAAGAAACAACAGAATGATGGCTGAAATCTGATGCTTATGGTCTCTAAGACCATTTATGTCAATAATAATAAAAATGTTGGCTACTACTTGGGTTATTAGATTTACTCTTTATTGTTGCAGATACTTCTTTGACAAAATGAATTTCACTAAATCTCAAAGTTGGAATGAGAGAAACTGAAGGGAAAATGAGCAAGGCACTTTGTAATGGTCACTACAGTTTTTCTCTCATGAGTTTTCACTTTATATATTTAAGAAAAGTTGTCCCTGACGTACTACTTTATCATGGGCTAAGTAAAATGTTTTCTATGCGGTCATAAAATCTTTTAAACTGAGCTCTTACTCAAATGCAAATACACTATTTTTATAATTATTAAATGGGTGTCAGCATCATCAAACTGTAATTATCATTAGTACATGGATCTTGTTCATTTTTTTATTCACAGTACCCACTTCTGGCCTCACCTTGTAGTAGTTGCTCAGTAAGGACGTGCTGAACAAAATCAAAGAACTTTCATAATGCTTCACCTGAATGAATTTACGCCTGTACCATTTATAACACACTCAAACATGAAAAGGGTTACTAAGTATGTAATTTATTTTCCTATGATAGAAACAAAATAACACACGATGACTTAATTCATTACATGTATACTATATCATAATTAAATAAAACTTACATTAAAATACTTTTTGATTTTACTTATTGTCATTCCATATTTAGATAACAAGATTGCAGAAACGTACTCTTAAATCAAGAATTAGTCACAAGGCATTGAAAATATTGTTAAAAATTTTCTTCTGATATAAAATAATATCATGTATATTGCTGTTTGTCTTATACATTATTTAGATGGCTTCGAGAAAACACTATTCCGGTTTATACAAAAAAGAAATTTTACTTTCAACGATAATTCCTATTCACTGAGACAAAATGACCAGAGTATCATCCAGCCTCAATTGTTCCCATAATTTGATCGTACAACACTTCTTTTCAATCTTAGAGATTCTACCTTTTCTAAAGATTGATGGACTATTTTTAACTCCTGGATTTAAACTCAGTCCATGACCCCAGATAAATTAAAACATACCCAGTGGATACCCTGGTCCGTCAGTGTTTTCCCAAGCTTGTCTTTAGGCTGGGATCACTTGGGAGCTTCAAAACTCCTCATGCCTGTGATTCACCCCCCAAAATGTAACTGATGGATTGACTGGTTGGCGGTGCAGTCTAAGCTTTGGGATGTCTGAATGATTGATGGGTTATTCTAATTAGGCAAGTCTGGCAGGCACACACATTATTTTCTTTCTTCCTCAAAGCAGTAGCCATATAGAAATTTTTCCATTATGTTGGATTTGTGAAATGCCATGTTGATTCTGAAATTGGAACTTATACCATGATTTTCTTTAACAAAGGATTGCAACTAGGAATGGAAATGCCCAGGATATATTTTAACTTAGATATTTATCATAACCTCCATGCCAAGACCTGGGACTGGGAAAGTAAAAAGGAGTAAGAACAATATATAGATTTTTTAAAAATCTCTCACACCTTTACTCCTATGCATTGAACAGGATGAATGATGCCTCTGTGTTAAAGCATGAGGTTTGAAGCATTTCATATATAATTTATTGACTGAAGGGACGCTTCGTAGCAAGTTCTAGTGAAGTATGAGCTCCATGATCAGGTAACAGAGAGATTTATGGTCCAAGAGGATGTGTACACATTAACACTATTACTCATCCCACTGCGTGCTGATTTCACAGAATTCCCAGAACTGTGATGCAGTGTAAACTTTCAAACTGGGCGTGGTGGCACACACCCATCCTCCCGTCCCTTGGGAGCCTGAGGCAGGGGAATCAGTGAAGCCAGTCTGGGGAACATAGTTCAAAACCAACCTGAACTACTGAAAAAGAGCCTGTCTCAAAACAAGCAAACAAACAACAACTCTCGAAACACAAAGCAGTGGCTTATGTGCCTAAAACTATTTAAAAGCCATTGAACTTCTAAAGAGTATAAGGCAGTGGTGGCGAATCCACTGCGGCAGCGGGCTGTTTGTATCATTGAAACCTCTAAAAGGTTTGCCGCCACTAGTTTATGGTCTTACAAGTGGCTGAAACTGGGGCTGGGGGTTTAGCTCAGTGGTTAGAGTGCTTGCCTTACAAACACAAGGCCCTGACTTCGATCCCCATGACAAAAAAAAAAGCTGACATCAGTGTTCTAATGGGTATGTTTAAAAATCTACTGTGAGCATAGAGCCTTCCATCTGTCTTTCTTCCTTGTTTTTTTTTTTTTTTTTTTTTTAATTAAATAAATGAATGAGCAAATGCATATTCCACCACAGTGGGAGCCACACACCATGATCTCCAGGTGATCCTACTTGTTGTAGAAGGGTCGGAATGTGTAGAAAGTTAAGCAGCGAGGAAAGAAAAAATCGGGAGACCACCTGATTAAATTGGTCTCTAATTCCTTGAACACCAGTCTGAAAATTGAACTTTGATCTTATTTGAGGTGGGAAAATACACACAGATGGCCTTACTTTTCATTATTTCAAAATTCCCAGTGAAAGGCACAGGTGTCAGTCTTAAGGATGCTAGTCCTTCATTTATTGCCTTCAATTTTCTTTCCTTTTGACCTAAATTCCAACAGCCTGTTAATCCACAGTGATGTCTGTGCCTTGTTTGACTTTGCCCTGTTGCTTATACTAACTTCTTTGGCTGTTCTGATTTTCTGAGGCAGCTGCTGCTTTAAAAACTTTTAATATTCTCCAAGAAATGCGTTCTGAAATCTTTGCTACTTATTGGATCACCCGCTCTAAAAACTACTGATGCTCATGCCCCACCTGCAGAGACCCTGATGTAATTGGTACCGAGTGGATCTTGGGCATCAGGATGTTTCAATGCTTCCCACTTTAACATGCCGCAAAGTCTGACAACTGCTCCTCTAGCAAGTGGAATGGGATACTGGTTTCCTTGTCCAGTCTTGACCTTTTCTATCTTTGACCTAGAATCCACGGATATTAGTAGAGTTTGTATTTCAATGAGAGTAGTTACCAAGAGGGAATTGTCAGTTTAGTCAACCTCCCTTGTGTCATATCAGCTTATTGCTCCAACTTTTAGTAGTGATTGGCTTGGGAGCTTGAATAATGGAAACACTGTAGGATATTTATTTACCATATAGCACAGGAAGTGTCAGAATATAATCTGACAAGTGCTTATTAAATTCTGCAAGCAAGTTAAGGGAAATGAAATATTAAGCATACCCAGAGAGAACTGTATGTATATCCAATCCTGATTATAAAGAATATGTAAACCAAGCTGAATACACAGTAAGACGACAACCTTGTTTTTAGCTTGAGAATGAGTAAAAATTTAAAATGAAAACTTTAATTAGGACTAATGATATAAGTTATAAGAAAGCCACATATAGGCAGGTTTTACTGACCCAAATTGTGTAATTCTGAAATGGTAGATTTTTAAATGCATTTGAAAAAAAATTTTTTTTATCAGCAGAATTTCTTTAAAGCAAGAATTTGGACTAAAATCACTTTTTTTCAAGTGGTTTTTGTGAAATAAAAATTCTGGACTTAGTTATTCTTTTAGAGTGCTTATTCAATAAATAACATTGTATCAATAGAAACCAAAATGAAAGAATGAAATTTAACCGGCAACCAAAAATTCTTCACAAAGCACAATACTTTCATAGTTGAAGTTCTCTTGCTATATGTATATCCACAGGAAAATATTTTACCAGTAATTCTTCCAAGCAAAAGATATGTTCTGATAGTGACACACTGTTACATAGGACTCCTATATGTTAAAACTTTTACTGATACACTTCTACTTATTTATTAATACTTATATTTTAGCTTCTAAGACATACTCCTCTTACGATCTTATGAAATGTATTTCTTGAAAAACAATCTCCAATAAGCAAACCTCTCCTAGTTCCTAAAACTTAGTAGGAGATGCTATCTCTTAAAATTGGCCTATTTTTTGACTTGGTTACTTATTTTATTCTATCACCTTTTATTTTAAGCCAGAAACAATAAATGAATATGTTATTGCTATACAAAAATGGGGGGAAAAAACCCCGCACCCGCCAGAAGAAAGGAAAAACATAAGTTGAAAAGTCTTCCTTCATGGTTCCCTTCTACCCCAAGCCCTTTCATTTCCCTAGAAGTAACTATTAAGAGTTTAATAATCTATCATTCTTTGTATTAAAAATAACTACATCTTCTTTATCTATTCCTTGGTTGATGGGCATTTTGGCTGTTTCCAAGATTTAGCTACTACAAACTGTGCTGCTATAAACATGGGCGTGCATGTATCACTGGGGCCTGATGCTTTTAATTCCTTCAGGTAGATACCACGAAGAGGAACAGGTGGGTCAAATGGAACCTCTAGTCCTAGTTCCCTGAGAAATCTATACACTGATTTCCATAGTGGTTGTACCAGTCTACACTCCCACCAACAGCAGAGAAGTGTTCCTTTCTCTCCACGGCTCCTCCAGTATTTGTTATTGGCTGATTTGTTGATAATAGTCATTCTTTCTGGAGTGAGATGGGATGTCAGGGTTTTTATGCAATGAAGTACTACTCTGCCATAAACAATGATAAGCTTGGTAAATGGATGCATCTTGAGACTATACCCTGAAGTGATATAAATTGGACACACATGTTTAAATATCACATTGTTTCTTTGATGTGAGAAACTGAAAGTGTAAATAAAGACTAAAATGTATTATATTGGGAAAGGGAAGAAAGTGTTCAAGTGGGAAAGGGAACAACAGAGGGGGAGGGGAAAAGGAACAGCGGGACAAGAGAAATAAGAAATGGAAGGAAAAAATGGAAACAAAGCTTTTGTAAATAAGGAAGGAGAAGGGGGTGATGGGGGAAATGGGGAAAAAAAGAAACAATAAGATATATCATGTACAGGTACAAATCCCCTATGTTAAAACTTTTACTGATACACTTCTACTTATTTATTAATACTTATATTTTAGCTTCTAAGACATACTCCTCTTACGATCTTATGAAATGTATTTCTTGAAAAACAATCTCCAATAAGCAAACCTCTCCTAGTTCCTAAAACTTAGTAGGAGATGCTATCTCTTAAAATTGGCCTATTTTTTGACTTGGTTACTTATTTTATTCTACCACCTTTTATTTTAAGCCAGAAACAATAAATGAATATGTTATTGCTATACAAAAATGGGGGGAAAAAACCCCGCACCCGCCAGAAGAAAGGAAAAACATAAGTTGAAAAGTCTTCCTTCATGGTTCCCTTCTACCCCAAGCCCTTTCATTTCCCTAGAAGTAACTATTAAGAGTTTAATAATCTATCATTCTTTGTATTAAAAATAACTACATCTTCTTTATCTATTCCTTGGTTGATGGGCATTTTGGCTGTTTCCAAGATTTAGCTACTACAAACTGTGCTGCTATAAACATGGGCGTGCATGTATCACTGGGGCCTGATGCTTTTAATTCCTTCAGGTAGATACCACGAAGAGGAACAGGTGGGTCAAATGGAACCTCTAGTCCTAGTTCCCTGAGAAATCTATACACTGATTTCCATAGTGGTTGTACCAGTCTACACTCCCACCAACAGCAGAGAAGTGTTCCTTTCTCTCCACGGCTCCTCCAGTATTTGTTATTGGCTGATTTGTTGATAATAGTCATTCTTTCTGGAGTGAGATGGGATGTCAGGGTTTTTATGCAATGAAGTACTACTCTGCCATAAAGAATGATAAGCTTGGTAAAAGGATGCATCTTGAGACTATACCCTGAAGTGATAGAAATTGGATACACATGTTTAAATACCACATTGTTTATCTGATGTGAGAAACTGAAAGTGTAAATAAACAAGTTTATGAGCTTATAATGTTGGCCTACAGAGAAATAAATACAGTTATGTGACTTTTGGTATCAAGCAAACCATCTACAGTAGTATTGCCCAAGACAAAAAATGCATTTGAAAAAAAATTTTTTTTATCAGCAGAATTTCTTTAAAGCAAGAATTTGGACTAAAATCACTTTTTTTCAAGTGGTTTTTGTGAAATAAAAATTCTGGACTTAGTTATTCTTTTAGAGTGCTTATTCAATAAATAACATTGTATCAATAGAAACCAAAATGAAAGAATGAAATTTAACCGGCAACCAAAAATTCTTCTGGCAGCCAAAAATTCTTCACAAAGCACAGTACTTTCATAGTTGAAGTTCTCTTGCTATATGTATATCCACAGGAAAATATTTTACCAGTAATTCTTCCAAGCAAAAGATATGTTCTGATAGTGACACACTGTTACATAGGACTCCTATATGTTAAAACTTTTACTGATACACTTCTACTTATTTATTAATACTTATATTTTAGCTTCTAAGACATACTCCTCTTACGATCTTATGAAATGTATTTCTTGAAAAACAATCTCCAATAAGCAAACCTCTCCTAGTTCCTAAAACTTAGTAGGAGATGCTATCTCTTAAAATTGGCCTATTTTTTGACTTGGTTACTTATTTTATTCTATCACCTTTTATTTTAAGCCAGAAACAATAAATGAATATGTTATTGCTATACAAAAATGGGGGGAAAAAACCCCGCACCCGCCAGAAGAAAGGAAAAACATAAGTTGAAAAGTCTTCCTTCATGGTTCCCTTCTACCCCAAGCCCTTTCATTTCCCTAGAAGTAACTATTAAGAGTTTAATAATCTATCATTCTTTGTATTAAAAATAACTACATCTTCTTTATCTATTCCTTGGTTGATGGGCATTTTGGCTGTTTCCAAGATTTAGCTACTACAAACTGTGCTGCTATAAACATGGGCGTGCATGTATCACTGGGGCCTGATGTTGTATCGTTGGGGCCTGATGCTTTTAATTCCTTCGGGTAGATACCACGAAGAGGAACAGGTGGGTCAAATGGAACCTCTAGTCCTAGTTCCCTGAGAAATCTATACACTGATTTCCATAGTGGTTGTACCAGTCTACACTCCCACCAACAGCAGAGAAGTGTTCCTTTCTCTCCACGGCTCCTCCAGTATTTGTTATTGGCTGATTTGTTGATAATAGTCATTCTTTCTGGAGTGAGATGGGATGTCAGGGTTTTTATGCAATGAAGTACTACTCTGCCATAAACAATGATAAGCTTGGTAAATGGATGCATCTTGAGACTATACCCTGAAGTGATATAAATTGGACACACATGTTTAAATATCACATTGTTTCTTTGATGTGAGAAACTGAAAGTGTAAATAAAAAATAAGTCTGCAATTAAAGTAAACATTAAGATGACCTAGGTATTGTCTTACAGGCGATATATATTAAATGTTGCAACTATATCTCACTAATGGTACAAAAGAGGGGGAGGGGAAAAGGAACAGCGGGACAAGAGAAATAAGAAATGGAAGGAAAAAATACAGGCGATATATATTAAATGTTGCAACTATATCTCACTAATGGTACAAAAGAATTTAACAATAATTTTACAGAATGAACTATCAAAAAAAATCAATAAAGCTTTATGGCTATACTATTAAAGATACAAGGTTTCAGAATGGGGGAATGCAAGAGGAAAAGTTTGAGCATTAAAGTCTATGAGATGGAAGGAGGTGGGGGAAATGGGGAAAAAAAGAAACAATAAGATATATCATGTACAGGTACAAATCCCCTATGATGAATGTTAT
>QZML01000444.1:3370872-3389893 GCA_016801275.1 Hystrix brachyura
CAGTCCTTTGTTTCATATATATGTATGTATAGCTATATATATATACAGTAACTTGCATATTTTTCTATAATGATTGCATACTATTCCATAAGCTCAGATGTTCCTGGGTTATTAATCATTTTCCTCTTCATTGACCATGTGTACAATTTTGCATTCATCCAAACAATATAATACTGAATATTCTTATATATTCCTCTGTATACCCATATGAATTTCTGCTTAAATGAAGTTTTCACTGCAATATATGATACATGTTGATAATTACCTCTCAATAGTCTCTGCTGTGTAGTATTTTATTCCTACTATTAGTGTTGAAGGTGGAACTCATTTCCTTGTATCTGCCCTATAGCAGATATTACCAATTCCTAATTTTTAACAAGTAAGTGAGACAAATTGTTTCCTGCCCATCCATATTTATTTTCTGTCTGTTTTTGTGGAGTTGAAGTCTCTAATCTTTCTTCTGTTTAATGGTCTCCATACCAGTATTCTAGTTTGGCAGAATTTTCGATTTCTACCAAGAAATGATGCACAATAGTTCACTTCAGCATGAAATTGTCTGAAAATATTTATCTTGCTCTTACAACCTTGTTAATGATGTATTTCTCAAAGTGGGCCTCTGTATCAGAATCACACAGATGCTTATATAAAATATAAACTCCATGGCCTGTGGGTGAATCACAATACCTGGTTATGATGACTAAAAGTATCTACATTATAAATACATTCTTCGAAAAATTCTTGTGAATAGTTGATGAGTTAACTAGACATACTTCCAACTTTCACCCAAGTTTATGAGCTTATAATGTTGGCCTACAGAGAAATAACTACAGTTATGTGACTCTTGGTATCAAGCAAACCATCTACAGTAGTATTGCCCAAGACAAATTAGATATTAACATACCATAAGAACCAATTATGTACCACCTTTAATCCAACAGAATGTCTGCAATTAAAGTATATAATTTGTTAAAGGTAAGAGAAAAGACTAGTGAGAAATAGAAGACAAAAGAAAAAGAGGGAGAAAAAAGAAATCAATCATATAGAGAGTAAAAATAAGAGAGACATAATTAAAGACAGAAAAATTAAAAAGCAGAAGAGGAAAACAAAGAAAAAAAAAGAAGAAAAAGAGATAAGAAGGAAGGCAGAAGGACAAAGGAAGCTTTTCTAAGCCCCAGGAAATTGGTGAAAAAGAAATGAGGAAAGGAAAGAAAAGAAAATATCTAAAAATGTCACACACGTTCACAAAAAACAAAATCAAAAGCCAAACAAACAAAAATACCCAAAATGAAATTTCCTCATGGTGTCTACAATGTTTTCTTCTGGGATCTACATTTATGGGCCGGCGTCCAATTCAAGACAAGTCACTGCTCATGCTGGTAGAGAAAGAAATGATTGCATACTATTCCATAAGCTCAGATGTTCCTGGGTTATTAATCATTTTTCTCTTCATTGACCATGTGTACAATTTTGCATTCATCCAAACAATATAATACTGAATATTCTTATATATTCCTCTGTATACCCATATGAATTTCTGCTTAAATGAAGTTTTCACTGCAATATATGATACAGGTTGATAATTACCTCTCAATAGTCTCTGCTGTGTAATATTTTATTCCTACTATTAGTGTTGAAGGTGGAACTCATTTCCTTGTATCTGCCCTATAGCAGATATTACCAATTCCTAATTTTTAACAAGTGAGACAAATTGTTTCCTGCCCATCCATATTTATTTTCTGTCTGTTTTTGTGGAGTTGAAGTCTCTAATCTTTCTTCTGTTTAATGGTCTCCATACCAGTATTCTAGTTTGGCAGAATTTTCGATTTCTACCAAGAAATGATGCACAATAGTTCACTTCAGCATGAAATTGTCTGAAAATATTTATCTTGCTCTTACAACCTTGTTAATGATGTATTTCTCAAAGTGGGCCTCTGTATCAGAATCACACAGATGCTTATATAAAATATAAACTCCATGGCCTGTGGGTGAATCACAATACCTGGTTATGATGACTAAAAGTATCTACATTATAAATACATTCCTCGAAAAATTCTTGTGAATAGTTGATGAGTTAACTAGACATACTTCCAACTTTCACACAAGTTTATGAGCTTATAATGTTGGCCTACAGAGAAATAACTACAGTTATGTGACTCTTGGTATCAAGCAAACCATCTACAGTAGTATTGCCCAAGACAAATTAGATATTAACATACCATAAGAACCAATTATGTACCACCTTTAATCCAACAGAATGTCTGCAATTAAAGTAAACATTAAGATGACCTAGGTATTGTCTTACAGGCGATATATATTAAATGTTGCAACTATATCTCACTAATGGTACAAAAGAATTTAACAATAATTTTACAGAATGAACTATCAAAAAAAATCAATAAAGCTTTATGGCTATACTATTAAAGATACAAGGTTTCAGAATGGGGGAATGCAAGAGGAAAAGTTTGAGCATTAAAGTCTATGAGATGGAAGGAGGAGGGAGAAGTCTACAAGGATTTTATAGGGGAGTAGAAGGATGTTTATATAATTTGTTAAAGGTAAGAGAAAAGACTAGTGAGAAATAGAAGACAAAAGAAAAAGAGGGAGAAAAAAGAAATCAATCATATAGAGAGTAAAAATAAGAGAGACATAATTAAAGACAGAAAAATTAAAAAGCAGAAGAGGAAAACAAAGAAAAAAAAAGAAGAAAAAGAGATAAGAAGGAAGGCAGAAGGACAAAGGAAGCTTTTCTAAGCCCCAGGAAATTGGTGAAAAAGAAAGGAGGAAAGGAAAGAAAAGAAAATATCTAAAAATGTCACACACATTCACAAAAAACAAAATCAAAAGCCAAACAAACAAAAATACCCAAAATGAAATTTCCTCATGGTGTCTAAAATGTTTTCTTCTGGGATCTACATTTATGGGCCGATGTCCAATTCAAGACAAGTCACTGCTCATGCTGGTAGAGAAAGAAGGCAGTCAGACACCTGACCAGTGCTGGATATATATGGTCCAGCAGGCAGTAGGATTAGGGTGAGTGTGATGGTTGATTCATTGTGTCGACATGTAAGAGGAGTTTAACTAAATCGGCTTAGCAATTCCACACACTAGAGTGTAGAAAATCCACCCTAGGGTGGCCCATCACCTGGATAGTATAAAAGGGAAATGAAGAGGCTTAGACCTGGTCTGGTTTCTTTGGATCAGCTTCATTTCCCTTGGAGCAGCTCCAGAACTTCGCCTGAATCCTTCAGACCTCCAGACCTTTGGCTGGATCCTTCAGAACTCCAGAGCCTTTTCTGGATCCTTTGGGAGCTCCAGACCTTCACCTGGACCCTTCAGAGCTCCAGGCCTTCGGTTGGGCCTTTCAGATCTCCAGTGAGCAGAGAGACCCTCTGCACTCTTCGCGCCTGACTTTGTAGGAAGCCCTCGCAAGCCGATCTGTAAGCTCTTACGTATTCATATATCTTGCATTACATCTGTTTCTCTAGTGAATACTGACTAATACAGTGAGGGTGCCAGTACTGTGACTTTCATACTGTGACTTTCAAATTTCAGTTCTGGCTGAGCCTTGTCTCTGGCCAGTACTGTGACTTTCAAATACTGACTAATACAGTGAGGGTGCCAATACCGTGACTTTCAAATTTCAGTTCTGGCTGAGCCTTGTCTCTGGCCATGGTAGTGCATCCTGAGTCTTTTAGTTTAAACTCCCCTGGAGGTCTCTTGCCAGCCATGGCTCCCTGACCACAGCTGTGTCCTGTGGCTGTCCCTCACCCAGTCACTGTGGGTGCTCAACACTGGGAACCTTGAAATGAAGCCAACCTGTAGCTTCTCTGAGTCCCTGGTTCAATTGACCCCTCCCTGGAAAGGCATCCAACCACTCTGCAGTGGGTGTGCCAGGTGCTTGTAATGGAGTGTCTCACCAGCCATCTCAGCAGATGAGATTGACCATGTCATTCTACTGCTGTGCTTCTTCCTCAAGCCTTCTGGAGTCCCCCACTTTCATTTTTTCTCTGAAGATTTGGTCTTCCTTTCTTGTGTGCCACGAGTCAGGAGCCAGGGAGAAAGTACAGATGGCCCCTTCCCATTTCCATGTCACATTCTGTCTTTTCAATTTTTCTGCAGACTCCAATTTTCCTGCCAGATCCTCCCTCGGTCCCAGGGATCCACCTCCCTCCTTCTTTCCTTCCCCAAGTTGTTGTTTTCCAGTGTCCAGATTCTGAATTTGGAGTGAATGAGATACTGTAGCTTACCACCTGACATTTTCACAGAAGTCCTTCAGACATCTTTATTCTTACCTTACGAACCAATTTAAATTAGCTCAGTGCTAAGCCATGCAAGGGGCTAAGAACACGAGTGTCTATTTATCTATAAGACAACTTAAATAAAACTTTGAGAGGATAACATATACCGGAAAGTTAACAGGCAGAAACCTACATGTTAACCTAAGTCAAATTACCTTTACATTACTAAACTTTAAAGTCCTTATTTGCAAGTTTTACCTAAGTCTTGAGCTTAGCAGTTATTACCCTGTAATGTCTTAAGTGAGTTTAGGAATCCTTGAATATTGGTGTAGCTTTTTTTTTCTTAATGGAAGGCTCTAAGAGAGCCAGAATTCTGTAAAGGTAAATGTAAAAATAAGAAAAATGAAATCGATACGAGCTCAAAAATTTTTTAAATGAAGCAGATACAAGTACTTTAACCAATTATTAAAAGGAAATTAATAAGTAGAATGACAAGAAAACATATACAACATAAAAACAATTACATTAAAGTACGCTTTTAGATATGCTGACCTGGCTGAATTATAATAATCTTTTTCTTAGTTGTAAATTTATAACTATAAATAGACTAGTCCAAATTTTCCCTAGGGGATATCAATCAATGTTCTACATTTCTTATGTAAGTCATAATGCTATTTCTTAATACTCTAAGCTGCTCTGAGTACCTTTTCAGTGATAGTTAATATCACATATTTACAAAGAGTTACAAATAGTAAGTATCAGAAGGGGAAGAAAGCAGAGCTGTAGTTTGGGAGATGGAATTTTAGTTCATTTTTCTTCCTTATGAAACCAAATTTGACACCTTGTTTCTTTACTCTTTAACTTATATTTGAAGAAAATAAATCAACCTATTAAAATCGTCCATCTTAAATTAATTCTAAGTTCATAAAATACAATCTGAACATAAAGTTTTGAGCACAGACATGGAATAATTGACATATTCACTGAAGGCATGCCTTTAAGATCTCTCCTGTGTACTTCTGAAAAGAGGTACAGAGAGAAAAAAGAAAAAGAACAAGAAGAAAAGAAAGAATCCTAGATCAGGTTTCTCTCATGGAAACCTACCCTTTTAAGAAAGACTTGGAACTGCCCAGGGGGCAGCCCTGCTGTTACCCCAGGGTCAGAATGGGGGTAGGGGCTGCTCTGCCTTGTTATCTCAGACTTGGAGCTGCCCAGGGTGAGTAGGGGTAGCTCTGCCCTTTTTTTCTGTTATGATTAGTCTAAGTATTCTTGCTAGTCATGCAGAAATTCCTGTTTCTAGCACAGAGTCCCTGTTTCTAGCACAAAACTACTCCAACCTTCATCAACAGACCAAAAAGGCATAAAACAGAAATTATACGTAAAAGCTGGGCTTTACATAGAGATTTACTCCAAAGATCTTTAGGGACTTGGAGCATATTAAGGGAACTCATAAAAGATTTAAAATATGATGATGTCACTTAGCAAATACAAAACAAAAACCATTTTGGATATGGAAATGAAGGAAGCTAACATTGTCATAAGAATACCAAAACCAAATAAAATCAAGGGAGAAAGCAAGCTAGCATTAGAGAATCAACCCCATGAAGAGCCAGAAAAATACCTCTGGGGAGGGCTGGACAGGTGGCCCCAGGACTATCTTCTGCAGATATCTCCTACCAGAAGAAAATCAGAGACCACACCCTTTCCTTTCCCCTCTCCCATGTGGAGGGACACAGTTGCTGGAGCCATGAAAAAACTTCCTGAGTTCCCGGTCACCCATTAATGCTGCTCTGCTCTCAACTGCCTGTCTCTCCCTGTTAACTAATACCAGAAAAATTTAAAGGATTTTTGTTTTCTGCCAGATCAAATCTTTGGAGTGGTTAAGAAGACTGTGCAAGAAGGTGATTGAGGCTTTTAAGGGAGAGAGGAAGGAAGAACAACAACAGAAAACAAAACAAAACAAAACAAAACAAAACAAAACCAGTGCACTCCTCCTCAATTTGAGTCCATAGACTCTAGCAAGTTCTGAGGATAATGTCAGTTTCACCTGAATGGCCACTTCAATCTGAACAGTTCAGGGTATGTTTCCAGCCAGCCAGAATGGGATTCCACAACATCTGGCAGATGTGGCTTATGCCCTTCAGTTTTGAGAGTGGGAGAGATGGGGGAGGATTAAAAGAGCAATTGAGAAGCTTTTCTTTTATCTAAAGTGTTTAGAACCCAAAGATATACATGACTTAAGGAAATTGCTTCCTCAGCTATAGTACCAAGACTAGTTTTCTCTCAGGACCATGTTTACCTTACTAGCTGTATGAAATATTTTGCCTGAAGCACTGGATGGGTTTATCCTTATACATGGTTCCTCAGTGAGCAAATGTTCTAGTTCCATCTGACTCTGGAGTGTGGTAGGTTGTGGTAGATGATCCCCCTGCGCACCTCTTTTCTTTTCTCCTCAGAAGGACAAAGTGCTTCTTGGCCCCAGAGCTTTGAGATGTAAGCATTCATTCTTCTAGAGACTTGGGCCTCTAACTACTGAGAAGGAAAAGCTTGGAGCTCCAGAAGTTTGCAGACAAGGAAAGAAAAAGAAAAAAAGAAAAAAAGAAAAAAAGGTGGTGGTGGGAAGTAAAAAAGTAAAAAAAGGAATAAGCTAGCAAAGTTAACACTTTGTCTTCATCCATCCAAATTGATTAATAGTGCAAAAATATGTTTCAAATTCTAGTCTGAGGTATTCGAACATTTCTTTTTTATCTGGAACTAATCTTCTGCACTGATAGACATTTTGAGGACATTGTGTATTAAAGTATGTTGTATGTTAGAAGCAAAGCTAAGTAAAATATTGGAATAAGAAAAGAGCAGAACCATCTGCTTCAGAAAAAGTGTTAGCTCAAAAAAGAAATCCACTCAGAGGAGTTTGACTGAATGAAATTTAAGAAAGGTACAGTCAGTCACCGATATGTGGTCAGAAGTAAGGAAATCTTTGGGGGAGGTTGGAATGTAACCCTCAATAAGAAATATATCAAGAAGCTATAGCAGTTGCCCAGCTTGAAGAGGCGTGGACCACAGCGTCAGAGACATGGGGGGTGGGGGAATACAACTCAGGAAAAGAAGGGAGTGAGGGAAGACATATCCCACAGAGAAATACACAGTATATTTTAGAAAACAACAAAACCTAAGAAAAGGCCTTGCTCCAAAGGATCTTACTGTTCCTGAAGGTGAAGAGCAGATAAACAGCAACGATTCAGTGCAATAAATGGTATGACGGCGGAGTGTGAGCGGAACAGCCTTGGTGTTTCTCATGCTGCCCAAAGGTTGAAGCAATAAGAAAATCTGAACAGCCCATGAGTCTGGAGCACACATTATTTCCTAAGGTATTGAAATGCATCACCCATGAACCCTGTACAGGTGGAACATCCCTAAAACGAAAATCCAAATTTCTTCAAAATCTGAAACATTTTAAGCACCAACATAACGCCGCAGGTGGAAAATTCCACACCTGACCTCATGTGGCAGGTTGCAGACAACATACAGGCACACAAAAATATTGTATAAAATTATATTCATTGTATATGTATGAAGTATGTATGAAACGTAAATGAATTTTGTATTTTGACTTGAGTCTCATCCCAAAGATATTTCATTTCATATGTGAAATGTTCGGAAACATTTGAAATCTGAAACACTTCTAGTTCCAAACATTTCGAATAAGGGATACTCAAACTATGATATGTACTCACCTGTGTTTCCAGACTTGGTAGTTATCCTACCTGATGATTCCAACAAATCAACATTTGTTGGAGTGAGTATCTCAGAATAAAATAGGAGTTGGTAACAGACATCGTCGGAAATATCATGGTATATCACACCAATAGACTTTCTTTTTTGTATGAATTGAGACCATCTATACCTGTGTAGATGACATTTGGGGTTTCTACATTACAACCTTAACTTCTACATAATACAGACATTTTCAGTTTTTAGAAGGAAAGCATGAAATAACACAATTTCTCTGAGGCTTCACTTCGTGGGTACATGTGGGTCATATATTCAGCTTATTTTATCCTCAATCATTTTTTCTAAGTAATTTTGTAAGCCCAACATTATACTAGTTTTTTGTTAGTTCACAAACAATTCAGCTACCATGTGACATCGATCTAGGCCACACTGCTTTGTGTTTTCAGCTCAAAGCCCCCAAATATTTTCGAATGTGACTTACCCCCCTGAGGATTTTGCATCCACTGAGCAAGCCTGGCCACCTTCTGAATCTCCTGCTTCAGTCTTCTACTATGTACTTAGAGCACTCAGCAAAACACTAAATCTGTTGTTAAGTCCTAGAGGTGCCAGACCTGTGGGAATTCTGGAATATGACTCGGGAGAATGTTAGGGGATAGAAAATCATTGCTTCTTGTGCCCTGATTTTAACAGAAATGTTGACAAACTTATTTTTCCTGTAGAGCCCTCATATACATAGTGTCACTTGCATAGTTCCAGACAAAGCTGGATTATTGTCTAGAATCATCAGGGTAAAACTGTAACTTCTTTTGGGAACTATCCTATCAGTGATTCTGTATCAACTAAAAGCTTTGTTTCACCAACGTATCTTTCGTGTTCATCATCAAGTGACATCGGGCCTAATGTTAGCCTGTATATTAAACCTGTAGTAAGAGGTTCTCAATATCTTCTCCTTCCTGCTTTGCTTTCTAATCTACTATAAACTGCTTACAAACACTAACTAATTTTATTACTGCTTGAAAAAAATCCTTACAAGAAGCAATCTAATTGTTTTTAATACTGTCTGTAACAGACAGTATTTACTAGAGAAACAGATATAATATGAAATATACATATATATAAGAATTTATAGATTGGCTCATGAGGGCCGCTCACAGATTCGGATGTGGAAGAGTGCAGAGAGTCTGTTTTCACACTGGAGATCCGAAGGATCCCATCGCGGCCTGGAGCTCACCGCAGTGTCCCACGTGCGTCGGTATCAGTTGGCCAATGGGTCTGTGATGGAAAGCTGAAGAGTCTGCCCTTGAAGCCAGCAGATGACGTCCAAGATGAAGGTGAAGACTGGAGCTCCTCCAAAGAAACCAAAGCAGATCTGTCCCTCTTCATTTCCCCTTAACATCATCCAGGCGACAAGCAGCCCTGGGGGTGGGTCTTCCACACACTAGGGTGTGGAATTGCTGAGACAATTTAGTTGAGCTTCTCTTACTCAAGTTGACACAACCAATCAACCATCACGAACTTCTTGGCATCTCTAGGGGTAATTCCTTACTTCTTGTCTCACCTAGTACTTCTTTTGGCCGATGGGATGTGAGTGGACTTGAGAAAGCTAAAGGCTAGAATTGTGCTTGCATTTCTGCCTTTGCCATAAAATCATTTCAGAATGTCGCATGTAGAGAAGACTCAACTGGGTTGGAAGCCAGATTGCTACTCAATCTCACCAGGCAAGCTCAGCCAATCCCCAGTTTACCACAGACTAATCAAGATGAAAATAAATACTTCGTTTTAAAATGCAATACAAAATCATCATAGTTAGAGGAAACTTCTCTGAGGTGCATGCAAGTGAATGTAGATGCACAGGTGTGATTCCGTTTGCCTCTAAACTCTTCTCCAAGGAATAATACTTCCCAAACTTTGGCCAGGGAAAGAATAACATGAGGAGGATGTTGCCATTTGGATCATCAGGGACTTTTCCAAGAGATCTTGATTAAGTGGGCATGAACAAAGCTCAGAAGCCAGCATTTTCTTATGCAGACACCATTCTGATACAAACTTGTTACAGTAGGCTCCTAACAGCTTTGCCATGTTGTAGGGATTTAGTGAAGGAGCAAGATTGTTGTGTGGGAAACCTCACAGAGATGAGGGCAAAAAACAAAACAATCTCTGTGTAAAAAAAAGGTGAGGGGAGGAAAGAGGGACAAGGAAAAAAAGAATAGAATGAAAAAATGGAAACAAAGCTTTTGTAAATAAGGCGGGAAGAGAGATCAAAGGCAGGGGAGGGGAACGGGAAAAAAGAAGCAGCAAGCTATATCAAGTACAGGTACAAAGTCCCTATGATGAATGTTATCACTATGTATATCTAAAATGTACCATTAAAATAAAATCTAAAAATATCAGAAGTGAAAATTAGAAAAAAAAAGTGCATATAACCTCTACAACTGGGCACTGTGGTCACTTACTCAGTAAGAGTTGAGGAAAGGATACGGGGCACCCCGAAATAGCTCTACAACAATCTATCTTTGCCTTCCTCCAGGTTTAACCTTTGCTAAGTGAGCGATGTTCAGGTCAGACAGGAATCTAACACATCTTAATGCCTCTGTCACCACCACAGACTTTTAGGCTCACATCCAATCAAACCCGGTTGCCAAAACCCTCCTAAGCTAATTTTTCACCTCCTCAGCTTTCCATTCTTAGGTAGACTGTCTCAGTGCCTTGGTACAGTTACCATCTCTGAGTGATATCCAATTCTTCTTTTACATTATTTCTTATTTGCTTTGTTTTTTACAAAGCAAACATGTGGTTCAGTTCAACATCTGTCACTCCAGAAATGAACAGTCTTCTCCATGTCATTACAAGCTCGATCACATCACTAACACCTATCGCGATAACTGTCTCATTCCTGACCACTCGTCACCTTGACTATATTTAGCTTAGTTTGTATTTAGCAGTTTCCCCAATACTATTTTTTAATGTTATTTGTTTATTTCTTTAAGTATTTATTGTCTTATAAAAGTATATTTATATTTGTTTAATCTTTTCTGCTATAAATCCTCCATTGCATTTTTTTTTTGGTAGCGCTGAAGATTGAACCCAGGACCTTTGCACGTGTGATATCCCCAACCCTTTTATTTTGAAATGGTCGCAAAGTTGCCTGGGCTGAGCTTTGACTCGAAATTCCCTTGCCTCAGCCTGCCATAGTGCTGGGATTATAGGCATGTGCCACCACACTAGGATTGTGCTTTATGTTTTACTTAACCTTAACCATCCAGGAAGAAAGTAGTCATAGTATCCTCATTAGAGATGATTAGAAAGAGAAACACGGGACTTAACTAAAGTAAGATGTTGGCTGGTAAGAACTTTACTCCATTACTGCTCCTCTACCCTGCTTCCATTTAACAAAATTACCAGCAACAAGGAATGTTTCGTTTCCTTAAAATTTTTTCTTAATGAAATGATATTTTGACTTTTTAATTAAACATCATAAAAGGAGTGGTTAGAAGTGTAAATTTGTAAAATTTGCATGCAGTTTTCAAAACAGTGGTCTGTCACTTAACACCTAGTACATTGTAGTCATTTAAAACTCAATGCATTTATTAGTAAAAAAAAGATTGTAATATTATGTAACACATAGGGTTGTTCTGACCATTAAAGATAATAATCCGCCTGAAGTGTGTAAGAGGCTGGCCCACAGGAGGCAATTAATTTTGCTAATAGGGTAATGTCTAGAAAAATGTATAGGCTGGTTTTGCATCACTGTGACAAAAGATGTAAGATACCAACTTGAACAAAGATTTGTTTTGGCTCAACGTTGCAGAAGACGAAGTCAATGATCAGTGGTCTCCTTTGTTTTTGGCAGGTGACAAAGCACAACATCACAGCAGGGAGAGTATGGTAGAGAAAAATGGCTCATTTCATGGCAGCAGAGAAGCAAACAGAGAGAGGAAGGGCTGCAGTGTCAATATCTCATTAAAAAACATGACCCCAGTGACTTCACTTTTTTCCACTAGGCCCCTCCTTCTAAAGGTCCCATCGCTTCTCAATAGGGCTAAAGTGCAGAAACACATGGGCCCTTGGGGGACACTTCGGAACCGAACTATAGCTAGTGATGAAGAGGAGAAGGCCACTTGCCAGAGGTCTTCTTTCTGAGTAGGGAAAAATTTCTCCTTGGTTGTAGTCATCATTTTCTGAGAAATAACATGGCAAAGGGCATTCATTTCATATTGGTTTTACCTGTATATTACAAAAACAGTTTTAGAAGTGGTGGCTTCCTAGAATGGCATGCAGAATAAAACTGAGCATCTTCAGAACTTCATTGTCTCTAACCTAAAAAGTAAAAAGTTTTAATTCTCAACTCAAGATAGATGCCCACGTATGAGATATTATTCAAGGGAAACCCTTTCTGAGATAGAGTCTTATAAGCCAGGCTGAAATGATTTTATGGAAAATTGAAGGAAAGCCTGAAACTGAGAAGTATCCCAGACTACCATCATTTTTCTATTTTCTTCTATTCAGTAGAGAAGTTCTGGTATGTTTTTATTTTTCACTGAGGACTGCACTACTCTTAAATAAACATGATTACAGACTAGAAGAGCTACAGACTGCTTCAGGTGCTAAAAATAAAATGGTTAAAATGGAGAGACTTCAATTAGATGTGGGCTGTGCAACAATTTTACTTCTAATTGCCTTGTGGTTATTCCACAACTAGGAATTGACCGTATTCTGTTTAAAGTAGATTGAAGGTCTCAGAAAAAAATAAGACATGAAATAGGATTTTTGTTACTCAATCCTGATCTCTAGAAAAATGAGCAAAGCTAATCATATTTCTACTCTAATATAAAAATATGGACTCTTAAATTATGTGTTAGAATTTTCTTTTTAAAATGGCTTGGTATTTTTCTGGTCATGAATCTTGAAGCAAACAGGCTGCTTACTAGTAACGGTGTTTCAACAGAGACATTCAGTTTTGTTGAGAATGACAGAATCAAATAGTTCTTAACAAAATAAATATATTTCCACTTCTTTCTCAGTTTCTGCTTCATTTGTGAAAATATTCACAATGCCATATAATTTGATAAATCCCTAAGTTGATTGTATAGCTTTAGATATATGCCATTGCTTTATTGAGTAAAGCAAATTTTAACTCTTAGTGTTTTATTTGGCTTATGATATTGAATTGAAAACATGCAATGAACTATTTGGCAATTTAGTTTGAAGAGCAATAGGTCATTTCTCACGTTATGGTTGTGAAAAGGCCTTTCTAAAAGTCTTCAAGTGAACAGTATAAATATACACATATATGAAAAAATATAAACATTTACATATATATGTATATGTATATGTGTGTGTGTGTAATATGTGTGTGTGTGTATATATATATATATATATAGTGTTTCTAATCCAGTAATGCCCAGACCTAAATCCGCAGTTATTTTGATTTATGCAACACTTACTTATTATCACCAACCCAGTTCCAAGAACACTGAAATAAAGTCTAGGTAATTCGGGGGACAGTCTGAAGGAAATATTAAGTAACTAAAGTTAAGAATCCAGTTCTCAACATGATTTCCATGACATAATTTAGAGACTGGACATTCTGAGTATTTATGTGATTTTTTTCCCTCTCCCCACCCCCTATATATTAGTATTTCTCTGGGATTCTTAGTATTCTTGTCTGTCTTTTTCATTCTTACTTTATTTGCTTCAGCTATTTTGTCTTTGTTCTTTGTTTTAAACATCACCCCCCACATTGAGAATTTCCATATCTCTGTGTGCGCATATGGTGGTGTGGGTTAATCTTGTCAACTTCACTGGATTGAGAGGTTCCTGGAGAGGTGATTGAGCTATGGGGTTGGTGTACTTATGAGGGGATTAATTCACTGATGCTCACAACTGAATGTTCTCTTAGGAGGTGGGGCCCTGTTGGATGACAGTCATTAGGGCTGTGCCTTTGGAAGGTATATCACTCACTGCCACTCTTCCCCTGTGCTCTGCATCATAGCCACCATGAAATCAGCAGCTTTGCTTTACCACACTCTCCTGCCATAATGTTTGTGCCTCAGAGCCGACCATGGACTGACACCTCCGAAATCATGACCCAAATTAATCCTCTTCTGTTTTAAGTTGTGGGTGTCAGAATTTCGCTCTAGTAAAGGGAAACATTCACTAATACAACGGGTATTCAATATATATACATGTACTTAAATTTACATACATATGTATACTTGTTTATGTGTGTGCAGGTGTGCAAAGGAAAAGAGCCTCAAATGTCAACCTTGAGCTGTAGAACACTGTCATCCAGCAAATGTACAAGGTCTACATATCAAAAATTTAATTTGAAGTGTAATTGTCCAAATTGCTATTTTTTTCCTATTATTCCATTTTTAATTGGTGGTATCTATTCAGTCAATGCAAAAACTAAGATTTAATCTTTTATCATCTTTCCTTCTCCATCCATACAATCTATTTCTTAATGACCTGGGATTTTAAATTATCTATCTTTATTTCTACTGCCACATTTCAGGCTTCCTGGATTGTTGAAATTACTGTGCAACTAGAGTTCTTATTTCCAACTACCCCCATCACCAGAAAAATTTTCAGCTACAGTTCTTTTCCTTAAATCCTTCCCGGCTTCCCTTCCTATAAAAATATATCTAGTTTAAAGAGATTAAGATGTAAATGTTTTGGACAGAGATGGTTATTACCTTTTTCTAATCACCAACCTTTCATTTATTCCTTTATTATATTTAATTGGCCAATATAATGAGAAAATCCAGTACACAAAATTCATGTCTCTCTGTCTTTTCTCATATTGTTGTCTCATCCTGGAGTGACTTTCCCCCACTGATTGTATAAGTAAGCCCCCTGTTTAATGTTAATACCACATTCACATTTCACCCCATTTGAAGAGTCATACATAATTAAACACCCCATTGTTCTTATCGTGTGCTGTTGTTTAACAAATGACCCCCAAAATTTAGTGGTTTTAAAAAAAATTATTTTATTATATTTCATGATTTTGTGGGTCAGAAATTTGGGTAGTTCTCAAGTGGATGATTCCTCATTCTACATGTGGACAGTTGGTGATATTCAGCTGGGTCCTGGGCAGTGCTAAAGGAAAAACTTTAGACAAAATAAATTTAAGAAAATTTATTTGAGCAAAGAATGAGTCATCAATAAGGAAGCACTCAGAACCAGAAGCACTTCAGAGAACTCTGCCCAACAGTGTGAGCAGCGAGCTTTTATAGGCCGAACATGGAAGCAAAATGGAGAAATTATCCGGTTGGCTACAGCTAGGTATTTACCTTATTTGGGCATGGTCTGACTGGCTGAATGCCTGTGATTGGCTGAAACTCAGCTCTTTGTGATTGGTTGAAACTGGCAATGTTATTCTTAAATAAAAAGTATACTCTTAAATTAGGTTTTGGTTTATTTACTTAACTAAATTTGGTTATGGTTTATGACAGAGGAACTTAAAGTACAGAGACAGGTTCAGGCAAATAGCCACCTGTTTATTTAACAGCAGTTTTAAGGGTTTAACATTTCATCCACAAGCTGGGGACACTGAAAAAGAAGGCTGAAAGGCAAAGCTCAGATGAATCTCTCTCCATATAATCTCAAGGTCTCTCCTCACCCAGGAAGATGATAGGATTTCTTCCATGACAGCATAGAGCCTGACAGAAAAATATAAAAAGCTACGAGTCCTCTTAAAACCAGCTCAGAAAGATACGGTGAAACTTCATTTGCACTCAAAGTTGTTACAGTCCAATGCAGATTTAAGAGGAGGGAAATGCATCCCACATTTCAATGGTAGGCATGTTGAAGAATTTACAGTCATTTTAAGTCCACAATCATACTCTAAATTTTACATAAAACCCATGTCTGTACTAATGCTATTTATGTATAATAAGCTACTTTTACATCTCTGTCTGAATCTTTGAAGGTGAAGAGCTATGCTTTACTCATATTTGCACTCCTAGCACCCAGACTGTGCATAGTTTGTATTCTCTTATTCTTCACCCTGTTTGGAGGCACAGCTGCTGGGGAGACTTTAGCTTAGCAGTTTTGGTGGGCAGCACTTGTAAATCACTTGGGCTGACTTTCTTCTATTCTGTATGCTACAGAGACCTTTCCATTTGATCTGTGGTAGTTTTTCCTTTTAAGCCTTACTTTTAGGGGCCATATCCAGTAATCTTCCCCTTCATTTTCTTCTCAGTGGCTCTGGCTTATGATGTTAGAAGCCAAATGAGAAATTAGAAATTCTCTACATCTCGGTTCTCATAAGTAGAACAGACTCTGGAATTAGCAGAGAAAGAGCAATTTTTAAGAGCGGTGAGTAACTAGCTTTAAAAGAAAACAAATTTCAGAAATAAAATAGGACATATTTTGGAAGAAAGATTGGTTATGGATAATTGATCACTCAAGAATTGCTGAGTGACCTCAGTATGGTTTGATGAGTGTTCCTTCATATATTTATTTCTAACCTTGCGCAAAGCCCTTCCTTTGTTTCCTCATCCATAAAACAAGAAGGCCAAATACATTATAATCTAAAAGGTAATAGTAACTTTTATATTTCCATAGACAATCACAGAGAAATACTCTTAAGACACAAAAGACATTTCCAAAATAGTTAAGGAGGGGTTGGGGATTTAGCTCAGTAGTAGAGTGCTTGTTTAACAAGTGCAAGGCTCTGAGTTTGATCCCTACCAGCAACACACCCCCCCCACACAAAAAAACATAGTGAAGGAAGGAAACGTTTTGATTGTGAATTGAATGGCTTTTCCTTCATCCCACATCCCCTTCATTTCAACATAAAGATAGCTTTTAGTACTGAAAGTGGAAAAGGATTTTTTTTGCTACGAGAGCTTTCTCATTTCCCTAATTTGATTGACAGTAAGATTTATTTTAAAAAGCATTTCACAAGGAAATCACCCAAAGGTGATTCTTATAACTAGATAAATGTAGGAACACTGTCATAACACATAATACCTGTGTTAATCTAAAAGATTCCTATATTTTGAAATTTAGCAATATTTTTTCATTACTAAAATTAATTACTAAAAATTTTTTAATTACTAAAGAATTATTCTTAAAAACACTACTCACAAGGTGAATCACAGTGAGTTGAAGAATTAATCAAATGCATTTCTTTCTTATTAGGATTAAGGGGTTATTGCCATCTCTTATATTATGGCAGACCCAGTTTTTTGTTTTTAATTTTTATTGAGATTTTCAACATCACCATTAATCTATCACCCTCTTCTTTATTCTATACAGAGTTATTTCTCCTTATTTTGATCCAAACATGATATACACACATGCTCTCCCTTTTTTGTTTATTAATGTAAATAACACAGGCTTTAGGGCCAAATCAAACTCAGTCTACTTACTGTGTGGCTTGGGCACATATCTTAACTTCACAGAATCATGGTCCTGTCAGTATAATGAGGAAGGAGGTAAGGGAGTAACACATACATTTGAGAGTTCTCATAAAGGTAAACGATAACAATGTTTATAAGGAGACCAGGCCAGAAGTGGCACAAAGGTACTATTACTACATTTGGTGGAATGTGAATTTAAAGTATATAATTCAATAAGATATGCCTAATAAATGACAGAATACCCTTGTTGACTTGGATTTAAAGACTAGAAAAATCATCACTTGAGAAGTTTCTCCCACCAATAGGTAGGCCACCTAATACTGTCCTAAGAACAACTACATTGCTTGGTCTTAGAGGTTTTTCTGCACAAATAACCAAGAGATGGTTGTTATTATGAATCTACCATAGTAACCAACAAATTTAAAAATTAGAGCAGGAAATGAGTCCCTCAAACTTGCCAATTATCAGGAAAATGCTAACTTGCTTACATGTTTTCTTGATTTCTCTTTTAAAAACGTGAGGGCTAAAGTATTAAAATTTGTGCCCCCAAACTAAACATAGTAAGACTCAAATAACCAGTGTAAATGTTTGGGTTGTATGACCCATCCTACTCTGGTGGATGAGCCTTGAGGAAATGGACAGTGATGCCCATGGTATTTGATTACTGACACATCCAGTGTTATGCAAGTGTGCAACTCAGCAGCATAAAGGGCTGCTCTCCTTTGGAACATTTGACCTGTGTCCCATTCTCGGCACGGAATTTGATGTTAACATGAAAAATGAGATGGTGCTCAGGAGAAACTATATTCCTTAAACTGAGTCCATTACCAACAAAATAAATTTTAAGATCATCACATTTCTACAGAGGCTGCAATCAGCGTTACAAACCCTATGGAGTCAAGAAATAGAAAAGGGACATTAGGTCAAACAGATGAAAAGAGGAATCTATTTGATTTAACAATGGAGCTGACTCTATAAAGAACTAGGAAAATTCCAGCTGAGGACTTACCTAGTAGTGCTTTCCTCGTGTTTAGGTCTAATATTTCATCTTCAGTTTCTGAGCTGAATTATTTCCTCTCTACCCTTCTGTGCTGTCCACTCTGGTGTCTCTCCGTCTCCCTAGTTCAGGATGAAGCAACAGCTCTGTGGAAGGAACATTCGGGATTACTGGTCATTCCCAACAGCCAAGGCAGGTTTTGATTGTAATATATTTTGGTAAATAATTCATTAGATCATATTCAATATATTCTAATTAGAAATCTCTTATATGAAAAATAATAGAGTTTAATATAACAGAATTCTACTCTTCACCCTTCTTCCCTGTTTTGGGGTTTTTTTGTTTTGTTTTGTGGGGTTTTTTTTTTTTTTTTTTTTTAAGTTTCTTTTTTGTTATGTAGTCTAGGCTGGCCTCACACTCACGGCAGTCCTCCTGCCTCTGCCTCCAAAGAGCTGGGACTATAGGTTTGGGCCTCCGCACTTGGTTCTTTTAAATATTCTTATCTAGGGGCTGGGCATGTAGTTTAGTGGCCAAGCCTTTGCTTAGAATGTGTCATGTTCTGGGTTCAACTCCCAGCACAGCAACAAAGCAAATATATAAATTAAAAAATAACAAGTATTCTTTTTTTTAAAAATTTTTTTTAAATTTTTATTTTAAACCAAGAACATGTATTGGTACATTCT
>QZML01000444.1:3390087-3403540 GCA_016801275.1 Hystrix brachyura
CTCTTTCCCCTGTTGCCTTTCTGCTTTTCCCCTTCTTTCTTGCTAGTACTCCTCTCCTTTGCACATCATCCTCCTTTTATATAATATCTATTACACCTCTTTGTCCTTATTTACAGTTACGGTTTCTCATATCAGAGAAACAATTCGATGTGCGCTCATGAGTGTCTGATTTATTTCACTTAAGAGTATGTTCTCAAGGAACATCCATTTGTATATGAATTCTAATGTGTAAAGCAATAGTAAACTTCCTTGAGAATTTTTTTGAAGGATTAAATAAGAAAACTCAGGTATAGTTCCTGACACCTTCTAATCATTCTATAAATGATAGTCATTTTAAGACACTGCTTCTCTATATGCCAACAAATTTTAGCTGAATATCTATTTTATATAAGGCTTTGAGGTGGAAGAACTGTAATTTCTTCCCTCAAGGTATTCTCAGGCTATAAGGAATAACACGATTATTTACAAAAACCACTAAACTAATCATAAATTTTGAGAGAGGGCAATCGTCTACCTCAGTCAGAGATGGGAGGGAGAAGGTGTCAGAGCAGGCTGCTTGGAGAAGATGACTCACCAGAAAAGTCTTGAGGAACTCATTGAACAAGGAAGCGACTTGGCAATAAGGAAAATAGAATGAAAACACTGAAAAGGCCCAGATATCAGAGAAGAAAGTATCTGAGATGTAGAAAGAGGCTTTGTGAAGTAATTCAGAATCTGCAGAGGTTGGGGAGAGATAGGAGGCTGACATGACAGAGTTAGGAGGCTGAATTTCATCTTGAAGAAAACTGAGAGACCCAGAAATTTTACAAAAAAGGGGGTCCCCCTAGAGACCTATTGCCCCAGCTCATGCAAAAGGAGGTGAGCGTGCAGGGAGAGTGGAAGTTCAGATTTTTTTGTAGAAATCCCTCATTTTTTAATCAGTCAGCATGTTCTTATGTAGGTTCAATTTTTCTATATTTAGAAATTTGTTGATCTTTTTCAATGAGGTTACAGATTTCTAAAATTTGTTCTTTTAAGACTACACAGTTTTATTCTCAGCAAGAACCTGCAAATAATGTAACTCAAAGGGCTACTCAGATAGCTGAATAAAAAATTTTAAAAAATAGACAAAGCACAAACAATCAAGAAAATGTGCTACATTATATTATCTGCTTGTTTTAAACCAGTCACGTTGCCCTGTAGGTTCATCCTCTTAAAGAAAGTACTAAGAGCTGGCAAAACAAGTACTTGAGAAGGCACGAGTAACACTCTCATTTCTACCTAGCAGAAGTCCCTGAGAAAGCCCTGTAGGTTCATCCTCTTAAAGAAAGTACTAAGAGCCGGCAAAACAAGTACTTGAGAAGGCAAGAGTAACACTCTCATTTCTACCTAGCAGAAGTCCCTGAGAAAGCTTCAGACTGTGCCCAGAGCTGGTGGAGTTAGACCACTATGCCGGCTGTATCTCAGGAGCTTTTGAGATAAGAATCACATCAGGATTTGGGCATTAACAGTGCTGGGAAAGATAACTCGAATTCTTCAGAAAAAGAATGTGAGTGGTGATTAACTTCCTGCATAGGGACATCACAATATCTTTAAGACCCAGGACACACACACACATACAGGCACACACACCCACCCACACTCATTATAGCTGCCCTGAAAAATCTTAGAACTTGCCTAGAGAGAAAAGGGTGATGGATTTCACTTCCTATCACATACAGGGTAGAAACCGTCTGAAGCTTTTGGGATCAGTTTCTGTAAGTTAAATCAGCGTCTTCTTCAGTCTGCACTTCTGTCTTTGCATTTGCCTCCTGAGAAAAATGAACAGAATTGCTTGCCGAATACAGGCAACTGAGCTGACGAATAATCTGATAACGGGTTTCTAACGGGTTTTAACTGCAGGAGACAGCTGAAAAGAGATTCCAGCAGCAAGACCACGCCAAGAAAAATGGGATGATAAAATAAAGGGAAAAGTTTGATTAAAACAGGAAAAGAGGAATAAATTCTATATAAGGCCAGAGTTTATCTTGGGATTTTATATGTAAGGGCTATTAACCGTACCTCTTACTTCTTTCTATCCAATTCTGTTTTCCAAAAATATACTGCACTGTGCTTGAGTAAGGAGTTCAAATCTTCTCTTTTTAATCTTTGGCCTCCTCTTGATAACCTTTGCTAGCAGGTTAGATAACATATTGGTGCTCTACATTTCTGAGCGTAGATCCTTGTCTTGCTGATCTCCTCGCATGCCTGTTCTCTTTCGCTTGATGGAGGAGACTAACAATACACTGTGCTAGACATTTCTTTCCCAACAGCCAGTTGTTTGTGGATTAAGATAATATTTTTAGCCTGCCAAGGCAAGGAATACTGTCATAACTTGGGACTTTAAAGCAATTCTTCAGAATCTATACATTTTATCTCTTTCTTTCCCTCTCTTTCCTTTGTTCTTTCTCTCTTTCGTCAGCCCTGTAGAGATGTAAAGACAGGTCTAATCAAGATGCGAAGACATAAATAAAAAGTCAGATAACTTGCCAATCAGTAAGTAGAGTTCTGTGTACCTTAGAACTGCATACCTGTACACTGACTGGTACTGCTAGCAGAACAATGAAATTCAGAACAATTAATAAATATGGAAGAGGATGAAGTAGTGAGATTAAACATTTTCAATTATCTTAAAAAACTGTAGATCCAGTTTATAATTCTGCAGAGTGGTAGATAGAGAGATTTAATTAGTTTGTATGTCATTTTCCATAAAGATTGTAGACTTGTCGTAAGTATGCCATGTGCGGAGACCTGGCACTGGATTGTCTGATTTTCTCTAGTTACATAAAATGCTTATCCCTTTGAGAAGATTTTGTTATTTAAGTAGTGAAAAAATTCAGAACGCATATACCTATGGTATCTTTATCATTATAAATATACTATTATGAAATGAGTGAAAAGTTTAAGGTTTTCTTGGCTATTGAAAGCAAATTAGTTCATAGTGAAACTTTTTTCTTTTACTGTTCTTTATTGGAGAAAGCTGATTTAATTTTCAGCAGGACTGAGATTATACAGAATTTTAAATTATAAAACACTGCAGCTTAAGGACTAAACATGGAAGTCTGGAAGTCAATTCTTATTGTCATATAACACAAATTCCTCAGATATTGTGGCTTCATCAAAACAGCACTGACAATTACTGAAGAACTAAAGGAAGTAATATCTGGTGTATTTTTTAGCAAAACTAAAAATTAGCATCATGTGGTGATTAGGCTAATTAATTCATTATTCAGATAAAATTTGGTATAATATTATTACTGAGCTAAATCTGAACACTCTATTAATGGTAATTTTTTCCTATCAATGATATGTAATTATTTTTTCTTTTCCTCAAAATTTGTGATCTACTTTCTTTGAGAAATCTCAGGACGCAGTGAACAAATACAAAGTCAGTTTGACGTGGGTCAAACTTAATGTCATTCTAAAGAGGGCATCACTTGCTCAGTTTCTCTGTCATGACTGAGGACTCTGTTATCGCTCGTATCTTTTAAACACACAGCATCCCTTTCTTCCTCCTTATCCAGGCTGTCACCAAATCCTTTTACTTCTTGCCCAACAGCCTCTTAACCGTATCTCTTCTTTGGTCTCTTTGGCCAAAGCCCATACGCTGATTAGGCATTCTCTTAATGTTTTCTTTTGTTTCTTTTAAACGTCTAGATTCTCCTTTCCCTGATTGCCACCTCACTGCTAAAATTGTATTTTGTTGCTGGAATTCACAGTGAAGTATTTAAATTTTTTTTCCTTCTAAATGAAGATAAAAACAGTTGCCTAATATCTTCCCTGGAGGCAGGAATAGAGGTATACATTTGGCCTACCATGTGTCATCTTCTTCATAGCACCCTAAGAAAGCTTCAATACATTTTTAATATGTGTATTAGAATCTAGAAACATATAATGTTAATTTTACTCATTTTAATTGGTGGTCTAATGTATAGCAGTCACTTTATGTATGCAATGCTATATTTACTATAAAAATCTTTCAGATTACAAACATTACTCCCATTTTTCATCTTCAGGAGATGCACACAGGTAATTCAGAGGCTAAATCAGTGCTCATATTGCCACTTCAACCGGGATGTTTGTTTTCTGCCTGAAAAAGGTGTAGAGAATATAGAATAATGTAGATAGGAACAGATTATGTAAATTTTACTAATTAAAAATGTGTGTTAGGGCATGGTTTAATTTTTAGTCTAGAAGAGAACAACAACAAGAGTTGGCATTTATTTAGCATTCTCTATCAGCCCAGTAATTTTAGTCTATTCATCAGGATAGGCACATTCATCTCCTATTTGCCAAAAGGCAAAGTGGCCCTAAGAAAGATTAAATTTTCCAAAAATGGTACGTCTGAAACTACAGCACAATCACACGTGATTTCAGAAACAAGCCTGTAGGATTGTGAAAGAAAAAAAAATGAATGAGCTTTTCTTTTCCCTAAAATTTTTTTTCTAATTAAATTCATCAGATTAATTGAAGGAGTGTATGTCCTCTAAAAAATGTGTACATTTAAATGGCTGAAAAACTGTTGTGGGCTCTTATACCAAAACATTAGGTTACTAAAATGGTAGAGAAAGTGAAAATCTAACTTAGGAGATAGTATGAAAATGTTATGATTCTGGTTCAACCAAAACAACAGCAAATGCTTCTTTCCAAAGCATTTATCATCCTTTAGAAGTTTGTCTTCAACTCTGAATGCAAGTTTTTCCTTCACCCTTCTAAGTTTTATTCTAGTGGTGTTTAGAGAATTTATATTTCTGCTGTACTGTTCCTATTTATTGATACAACTGTGTTCAGAATGACACTCCTTAAAAGAAAGCACTCTTCAACAATTAAATGGATTTTCCTAATCATTTGTCAAGCTGACTCCTCTATCATGAAATTTTAAACCCTCTTGTATTTATCTTTAATGATACACTCATCCCATGTGACATAGTATGTCAATCAAATAGGAATCAGTAACTGTAGCTACTTCTAGAGACTGATCAGAAAGAAGGCCACAAAGCATAGTTTTTGTCATGTTCCACTCGAGAGAATATTTAGCTTCCAGTCTGCCTGTGATCCCCAAAAGGCATGGAACATTCCTGAGTTTTTCTGTGCTGCCTTCCCAGTCTTCAGAGCTGCACCTTGCACTTGCCAGACTCAAGAAGTGCTTGCTGAAGAAATGAGTAAGTCTCACTCAAACAGACCAGACAGAGAAGAGCGGGAGACAAACAATAGAAAAGTTTGAATGATCAAGTGGGTAAGGGCTGGACAAGCACATGAGATGGAGTTAACAGGAGGTGGGATGACAACGGCCTAGCAGAGTGTCAGGAAAGAACTATGACCTAGGAATTGCTTTCCACATGGATGCTGAACACCGAGTCCCTGACTTGAATTGCCTGTGATTTAATTTGAAGTCATCTATGGTCATGGTGCTTTACTTTGTAATGACAGCAGACAGAATGAAGAAAAGTAAAGGCCCACACATACTAAGCAAAACACTTCCCAAATGCACCTGGGAAATAACCTGGTGGGGGGAGAATATTTAACTTTGAAACCCTAGAGACACCACCATAGCACTTTTATCTAAAGACTGGCACAGTGATCTCACTTAGAAACAACACATTTTGAAGAAGTTACTTGGTCCTAGTAAAATGACAGCATGAATCATCCTTTTGAAAGCTACACATTACTTGATTTGACTTGTATTATTTCTTCACTTGTGCTGTCTTGAAAGTTTGGAAGTTATGCCAAACGCCGTATCTGTTAAGACCTATGTGGTCCTATGCATACAATGTCTAGAATGCATTCATTAAATGTCTAGAATCTATTAATTATGGAGAAGTCTGAGGTGTGCATCTGTATTTTTAGTCTTTCTCCACTTCTACCTGCATTGCAATTGTATTGTTAAAATGTTAGTAATTTTTTTTCCATCTCCTTTTACTTCTACTTGTGAATTTTACAAGCCACAGGATTATCTTGTCCTTACATGAGTTCTTACATGTTTAGATTACAATGTCTATTAATGGAACCCCTCTTCCTACTTCGTCCCTGCCAATTTGCATGGGTTGTGTTCCCTTCTTCACTTTACACTTGGGAGTCAGGGGCTGCTCAAATAGAAAACTGAAGTTTTAATTGCTATTGTCTTGCTTGATATCCTGACTACAATATTTTGCAGAAACACATTACTCCGTATCTTTTTTGAATCAATGCCTTTCCAATTGTACTGTTCAGGGCACTAGCAAAAGATACAGAGACTGCCTTTCACTACATTCTCTCTAGCTACAAATAAGAGGCATGGAAGTATGAACTTGAACATAAATCTTACAAGAAGATAATTGTACCTTTGTATAGGATTCATTTTAACGTGGTATAATAACTCATAGCTAGATATTTATTGTGTAAATGTTTTTTGTCCTTAAATGTATCTCACAAGAGCTACATTTTTGGTTTGAGTGTTCCCCGTAGGGATTTTAAACATGAATTTTCAATCGTGAGAGTAATTTCATAGTTACCATTTGGTTTAAACATTAGACATACATAATGCTCTGTTAATGGCCCAATAACTAGAACATTCCTGGCCTGCAGAAGTGAACAAGGGTGCACACTGTATTCTGACCCACTGAGAAGGGACTATATCTTTTCAATAATGATGAGAAAGTCTTCCCCACAAATGGAGATTCTGTGAACACGTTGTGTTGTCAGAACTCTTCTAAAGGAGAAAATATTCTGCCCCAAGAAAATGGTAGAGATTCTTGAAAGTTTACTTAACATTTCCAATATTTTCCTTGTTTAACTACATAATGGTAGATAAATATAAAACCTCTTAAAATAATTATTAACTACAAAAATAATCCATATTCATTGAAAAATTATTTTAAAAAATGATAGGCTGTCCCATCTCCCTGCTATAACATTTTCCATATTCCAGAGTGCAATAATTTGGTGAATATCTGGCTCAAAGTTTTATTTGAGAGGGAGATTAGATAGACTAGAAGAAAAGTAAAGCAACCTACATGCAAAAAATTGAGTTATTATTAAACTAGTGTTCTTTCATGAAAGGTGCTTATAAAACTCCAATATCACTGAACTCATGCAATTTTTTCTTCTTCTTCCCTTCTTGTGGAATAGATTCTTTCAGATTATCTAGTTTTAAAACTGTAGAGCCGTCTTTCCCCACTCTTTTCAGACTCTATCCATCCAACTGGTTGTGATGTCTTTGTAATTTTGCATCCTTGAACAGTTCTCTCCTCTCTTCACACTCCTCTCCTGGTTCAGACATCCATTCCGTTTACTTGAAAGCTGTATGAGTTTTGTCATAACTCCTTGTACCTCTGGCTCTTCTCTACTCCCATCGGAGCTATCTGTACCAGATTAGTTTTCCCAGGACCCAGTCCTTTCTGTATTATTTATTTCTCTAATACATTTTAAAGGGGTTTTATTGAAGTATGATTTACTTACTAAAAATTCACCTGTTTTTAGTGTATAATTCAATAATTTTTAGTCATTTACAGAGTTGCATAACCATCACTACATCCAGTTTTAGAACACTATCATCACCCTTAAAAGACTGAGCATGTGTGTTCCCATCTCTCATCCCTGGCAGATGCGTCTCTCTGCTGTCTCTGTAGATTTGCCTTTCCTTTGCATTTCATATAAGTGAAATCACACACTATATGGTCATTTCATTCTGGCCTCTTTCACCCAACACAGCATTTTGAGATGTAATCCTAGTGTAGAATGTATCAGTACTTTATACTGGTCCATTCTATGGATATACCACATTTTGTTTACCCACTGAAAAGTTGAAAAATATTTGGGTTATTAGTAGTTTGATTTATTATGAATCACACTACTGTGAAAAATACACTTGAGAGTTTTTGTATAGACATGTGCTTTTATTGTTCTTGGTTATGTACCTACAAGTGGAATTGCTGCATCATAGGGCAACAGAGAGGATATTGCTGTATCCTTAACCGTTCGCAGTTCTGCCAGATCGTTTTCCAAAGCAGCTGCACAGTTTTCCAGGTACAAGTCAGTGTATGAGAGTCCCAATTTCTGTGTGCCTTTGCCAGTGCACATCGATGCTCTCTTGAGATTATAGCTATTCTAGTAAATGTGAAGTTACATCTCTTTGTGGTTTTAATCTGCTTTTCCTTAATGACTAAATTGAGTGTTTTCATTTGCTTGTATGTGAAATCACTTAAGTCATTGCTTTCCCTTTTAAAAAAACTAGTTGTCTCATTATTGTGTTGTAAGAGGACACAATTTATTCAAGATACAAGTTCTTTATTGAATATATGAGTTGTCAATATTTTACTCCATTTGTATTTTGTCTTTTCATTTCCCTCTAGTGTTTTTAATGTTTAAATTTTTAATTTGGATCATGTCTAATTTATCAGTTAAAAAATAAGTCTAATGTTTTTTATGTCCTGAGAATTCTTTTCAAATCCATTAAAATGTTTTCCTATTTTCTTCTTGAAGCATAGTTTCAGCCTTCCCATATAGATCTATTTCCCATTTTGAGCTAATTGCTTTTTGTGTGTACAGAGAGAGATGAATATGAAATTCTTCTTTTTTCTGTATGTGGATATCCAATTGTTCCAGTATGTTTTGTAGAATAGACAATTCTAATCCCATTTTTTGAAAATTGTATGAAAATTTATGGTTTTTCATAAGCTTTTGATGGTTCTATACAGCCTGCTGAATCTATTTAAACTCTCCAGCCTGTTATTAAGCTTTTACAACCCCAAACCTCAGAGATCCATCAAAACATATTCACACACTGCATTACTTTTCACTATTTTCCATTACTTTCGTACCAATTAATCTACACTTGATTTCTACTGTACATTACAGTTTCCAATTAAAGCTAGTTACTTAATTTAGAACATTATTCTCTATCATTTCTAGATATTTAAATCTTATCCATTTATTCTATATCATCTCTTCTGAGATGCTTTCCTCTCTTTGAGATTTGATCTTTCCTTTCTGCGTGTTAATGGTTTGCAATCTTTTTAGGCTAAGTACCATTTTCTATTTTGCATTATAATTATTCCCAAAAATGCCCTATCTGCATTATAGACTTAAACGTCTTTTGAAGAGAGGGTTTTATTTGGGTTTAACTGATTTTTGACCCCTATTTTTTGAATGAGTGAATGAGTTATGTTATGTATAACTGTCCTTCCAGGTTTAATGGTAAGCTATTTCCTGATAATCAAACAGTCTGAACTGTCTGAATTTGAATCCCAGGAACTTTGCTTGTTTAAGTAACACAAAGATTCATTAATTCTTCACGAAGACAGTTCAACCACCTTTTATCAAGAGTTACTGAGTCTGATTAAAATGTGTTTTCTTTTATCAGAAGAGTAAGTAAGACTCTTATCTGCTGTTTCCCAAGAGCTTGGTGACTGTTTTTGAACATAAGGATCAAAGGGTTTTGCTCCCTCTTTCCAAACCAATATTTCAGAAAGTTGAATGTGAGGAATACTGTATTTGAATGTGAATTCTTTAAATGTAAATCCCGAATATTATTCACAGCTACTCATCTGACATTTTGAAACAGTGGTAAGACAAATGTCTTAGATTTACAGGTAATTGTGAATGTTTCCATTGGTCAGTCAATATTTTTTCTTTTCTTAGGAACAGTTGGAAAATAGGCACTCTCAGTTATCCCCTTTCATTAGAATTTGTATTTATAAAATGCTTTTTTTTTTTAAGAAACATTCCATTAAAGTTTCCAAAGAGCCAAGATTTTTTTTTCTTTGCACTTGACAACAATGACACCTACGAGGAGAACCTCACAAGCAAACCCATCATGTTTGGACTCCAGGAATTTGTCAGCATGGGAAGATCCTTTCAAAAGTGAGGTGGAAATTCAGGACAAAACAGGGAGATTTAAAGTAGGGTGATCTGGAGAATGACAAAAAGATCAGAGTGGGGTGGAGAGGATTATGGAAGAAAGAAGAAAAAAGAGATGAGATGAAGAGGGTAAAGTCTTTCCATAGATTTAAATAAGCTTTAGGCAATTATCTGAACTTCCAAGGGAATTATCTGCACCACACATCTAAATTTGCTGAGGTTCCTCCATTGTGGCTAGTATCTGGTTCAGGTTTGCACAGTAAACTTGCTTTCTTGTGCCATGAGTGGCTTACGAGTGGAAAAGGTTCAATGAAATCTTCAAAGTAAATCTGTGTTCATCAAAGCAATTTGAGGCCTGTTTACAACTTTTCCATCTGTCTCCTAGACTGTCTCCAAGGATGCAAACTTCGGACACTGCATCTGTTTGAATGTGGAGCTCATTTTGTCAAAAAGACTCAGAGTGCCCCATGCCCCACAGTTTCAGTGAATACTGCCATAAGATTTCAGAAAACAAAAGTTAGAAAATAAAAGTTAACCAAGCAACACATAGAAACATTCGGCTTTGAAAGTTGAATAATGAAACTGATTGGCAAAAATGATTCTTGACCACCCACAAAAATCATTAGAAGTGCAATAATTAATTTTGTTCTGTGTATTTTAATGTGGCTAAGAAACTTAACATGTTCAGACAAAATTTAAAGTTGAAGCATTATCATAATCAGACTGTAAACTGAAAGCGGCAACTAGGAAGAAGAACTTGGCAAAGATGGGGAAGTGCAGGAAAAGTGGCAAATCATAAGAGTAATTCAAATTCCGAAGTGCTTTGCTCTAGGTGTGGTAGATGAATGTTTGAGTTCAAGTGTTACCACTTGGAGCTTGTTGGTGGTTATGTCAGAACTGCACATAGGGTTTCTAGATATCCTTTATCATACTCAAACAAACATTTCTCATTTCACAGTCAGATAGTTTAGAATCCACTCCAAAAAAAAGAATAGAAAGGAATTACTGGGAGGAAACTACTTTGTAGTTACCTGATGAAGCAATAGAAACGACACAACTTTCATTGCTCTGCTAGGGAGTAAAGTGGATTGCTGTTCTTTTATCTTTTATCTCCGAAATTGGACCCCCAGCAGTAGCTTTGTTAAATGTGACACATCTTGAATTTGCCTTTTTTAAAATGCAAATTTAGCAGCTAGTGGTTTTATCTTTTCCAGCACCTACATTTCCACATTTAGAAGAAACTTTTAATGAGCCTATTGTCAAGTACTTTAAAACATGAGGCATTCAGCTTTTAACAGGTTCAGTTGTATGTCTTCCCCAAATGCAAAATGTGCATTTATAAAACAAATATAAGATGAGAACAATAAATATGGGGATTTTATGATGTGAGGAGACACATTTTGATAAGAAACAACACTAAGAACTAAGAAGGGAAGTTTATTGAAAATATTTAAAACAAGCAATAACCTGGTTCTGAAATCTTTACTCTTTTAGAGGTAATATTGGATTATTAATATTAACTTACTTAAGCCAGAGACTAAACACTCATAGGAAACAATATGCATAGTTGGTTTTTAAAGAGGCACACAACTGTTTTGATTTGAATTTTTATGAATGAGTTTGACCAAATCATTGTTTTTATTTTTACATTTTCAGTTACTTCATTTTAGAATATAAATTGTCAAGCTCAATCAGTTTTAGAAATTGGTTGTTTCTGTAGAAACTAATTTAATTTTAATGTATTGGTTGTATTTCCTTCCTCAATTACTAATTACCAAAGATTATTTTGTGTTCAAACTAGACCTTTTCTTCATGTAATCCATCTCCACTTCCTCTTTTCATCCAACAGGAAGACTGCTGAGAGAGGTCATAATCCTTTTGTTTGTAACATTATAGTCTATGACACTGAGATATTTAGTATGTAAGGCTGCAATAAGAATCCTTGAGGACAGAAAGGAAGCATAGATCACTCAAGAAATTTAAGGAAAGTTTCTTTGGTGAGTGAATGAACTGTGATGGATCTTTTTTTTCAGTGTGCCACAGATCTGGGTTTTAGTGAAGTCTTGAAACTCATTTGAAGCTAAACCAAAAAGATCATATGGCGGCAGTGTGTAATATTGTATAATATTTATCAAAGCAGAAGGTTTTTTATTACCCACTTCTTATCTCTAAATCACAGCAATTTTATTAAATCTAACTGAGAGAAACATGATTTTCGTGGGGTTGCTGTGATAAAATTTTTACCTGCATTGTAGATATATAGGTTTTTTTTTTTCTTTCCTGTTGTCATTGTCTTTTGCAGTAGTAGGGTGGCACCCAGGGCCTTGGGCATGCTGGCAAACATTAGATCCCTGACCTATATGTAGGTCTTGGTCAGTTATTTTCTATTTTATTTATGTCAATTTTTTGACATATATGCATTTATAACTTATAATTTAATAATTTCTGAGATTTATTAAAAATCCATTATAATGACTCACTTTAAATTGACTGTAAATTATTTATCTAAAGTCCTAAATCAATATTTTAGTATTGGTAATGATGAAATCGAATATGTTCAAATTTTAAGAGGGATGCATAAATATGCTATTTGAATAGAAGATATTTGAATTTTTCACCAAATAATCTACAGCTATTTTTCTAAGAAAAAAATGGTCCAGGTTTCATTATCTATTATATGATTTGAATAATGAGTTATACAAAATATATAAACTAGTGGCTTACATCTGTAATCCCAGAGCTTTGCAAGGCTGAGGCAGGAGTTTCACAAGTTCAGACCTGTATCAAAATATAAAAATATGAAAGGGACTGAACTCAGTGTGAATGTGCTTGGTATCTAATCTTCAGGATCAAAATAAATAAATAAATAAATAAATAAATTAATTAATTAATTAATTAATTAAAAAACCCACAATAAAACAAAACAAAACAATCCCCCAAACAATAACAATGCAAAAACTTGCTTTGTTGGTTGTGCTATTTCTCCTGAATAAAAATATTTTCTGTCTTGAAATTTACATTTGTAAGTAAATTTGGAACAATGAAATACATATGTAATTTTAAAAATCTGTACAAATACATACATTTGTTTTTTTATTTGCCGCAACATAAAGCTTTACACAACTATAGCAACTCTAAATACCTATATTCTGAAGTAGGTTTCTAAATATTACAGCACTTGTGATTTGAAAAATTTATTTTCTTAGTTTTCTTCCTATGACTGCTCAAAAAGAAATCAGTGTCGAATCTTAATTTGTTTCTAATTTGAAGCTAAAAGTTATTTGTTTTAAGGTGCTTTCATAAATTCATTCCTTTGTCCCACTAAAGTTCACATCTTTTGTAGAGGATTACATTAGAAAATTGTATGAAATGCCATGATAGCCTATTATGACCAACAGACATAAGATGTGATTACTATTACTCATTTAAAACTGAAGTAAAAAGGAATATTTGCTATAGAATAAACAAATATAATTAAGAACATTAAGAAAAATTCATTGGAGAATAGTGTAATCTATGTGTTCATATTGATAATAAATAGGTGACTAGCAAGGTAAATAGAAAAATAGGCGTCAGGGGAGCTTTAATTTTTTTTTTT
>QZML01000445.1:10815-39929 GCA_016801275.1 Hystrix brachyura
TGATAACTTGTTGCATTCTGTTTGCCAGTATCTTATTGGGGATTTTTGCATCTATGTTCATTAATGCGATTGGCTCGTAGTTCTCTTTTTTTGGTTGGATCTTTCTCTGGCTTTGGTATCAGGGTAATGCTTGCTTCCAGGAATGAATTTGGGAGTATTTCTTCTCTTTCAATTTCATTAAAGAGTTTGAGAATTAGTGGCATTAAATCGTCTCTAAATTTTTTGCAGAATTCAGCAGTGAATCCGTCAAGACCTGAGCTTTTCTTTGTTGGTAGGTTTTTAATTACTTCTTCAATTTCAGTGGCTGATATTGGGTTATTTAGGGTTTTTATATCTTCTTGATCCAGTTTTGATAATTCATATGTATCTAGGAATCTGTACTTCTTCTGTATTTTCGATCTTATTAGAATACAGTTTCTCAAAGTAGGTATTGATGATTTTCTGGACTTCTGCAGGATCTGTCATGATTCCATCCTTTTCATTCCTAATTTTAGGAATTTGAGTCTTTTCTTTCCTTTTTTTTTAAATAAGGTTCAGTAAGGACTTGTCAATTTTATTTAATTTTTCAAAGAACCATCGCTTTGATTCATTGATTCTTCATATTGTTTTCTTAGTTTCTACTGCATTAATTTCAGCTCTGATCTTTATAATATTCTCCCTTGTACATGCTTTGGGTTTGAGTTGCTCTTCTTTTTCTAGAAGCTTGAAGTTCAACATTAGGATGTTTATTTGAGCACTCTCTGTTTTTCTGATATGGGAGTTCAATGCTATAAATTTCCCTCGTAGAACTGCTTTCATTGTGTCCCACAAATTTTGGTAGGTTGAATTGACATTATGGCTCAATTGCAGAAACTGTCTAAATCTTGAATTTCTTCTCTGACCCACTGATTGTTCAGGAATGTGCTATTTAATTTCCATGTGTTTATGAAATTTTTGTGGTTCCTTTTGCTGTTTATTTCCAGTTTCAATTGTTTATTTCCAGTTTCAATCAATGCACTATGGTCTGATAGTATGCATGGGATAATTTCGATTCCTTTGCATTTACTTAAGCATGTTCTATGAGCTAGTATGTGGTCTGTTTTGAAGAACATCCCATGTGCATCTGAAAAGAATGTGTATTCTGACGTTGTCAGGTGGAATACTCTGTGCACATCTACTAAGTCCATTTGTTCAAGAGTTTGGTTCAGTTCTGATATTTCCCAGTTGACTTTTAGTCTAGTTGATCTGTCTATTTGTGATAGTGGGGTATTGAAGTCCCCCATTACAATCGTATTGGTGCTTATTTGGTTTTTCATGTCCATCAATATTTGTTGTATGTAGTTAGGAGCACTGGTATTTGTTACACATATGTTTATGATTGTCATCTCTTCTTCCTGGATTGTTCCCTTTACAAGGATGTAGTGACCTTCTTTGTCTTTCTTAATAGAATGGCTACCCCTGCTTTTTTCTGGGTTCCTGTTTCCTGAAGTATTGTTTTTCATCCTTTGACTTTCAGTCTATGAATTTCTTTTTGAATTAAATGTGTTTCTTCTATGCCACATATTTCTGGGTCTTGCTTCTTAACCCATTCTGCCAGTCTGTTTCTTTTTATTGGTGAGTTGAGAGCAACACAATGTGTAATAGTTAAGACCGGGAAACAACCTAAATGCCCAACAACCAATGAATGGCTAATTAAAATGTGGTTTTTCTGCATAATTAAGTACTACACCACCATAAAAAAGGATAAACCAGAGACTTTTGTATGTAAATGGATGTACCTTGAGAGCATACTCAAGTGAAAAATCAGACACTCATGAGTACACATTGAATTGTTTCTCTGATATGAGAAACCATAAGCATAAATAAGGACAAAGAGGTGTAATAGGTACTATTCAAAAAGATGATAATATCCAAAAGAGAGAAAAACTAGAAAAAGAAAATGGGGCAATGCAGGAAGGGAAAAAGAGGAAAGCAAGGGAAAGGGAAATCATGGAAAAATATGAATAAAACTGCTGTTGTGACTAGAGAAGGAGGGAAAAAAAGGGAGGGGTGGGGGAAGAGGGGTGAAACCTAGATACATCATGTAAACGTACAAAATAACTGTGATGAATGTGATCATTATGTATATGTACCAATACATGTTCTTGGTTAAAATATATACATTGCATGACTTCTCTTATATGAGAAGCCCAAAGTATAAATAATTCAAAGTTGAAAATAAAAGCTAGATGATAGATAACAAGGAGGTAGACTTTTGAAGACTTAAGGGAATAGGAGTATGGGGGAGATGGGAAGAAGAAAAGGGCAACATGAAGTAGAAAGAATCAAATTTTTTTTTTTTTTTTTTTTAGTGGTGACAGGGATTGAACTCAGGCCCTTGTGCTTACAAGGCAAGCACTCTAATCACTGAGCTAAATCCCCAGCCCCAAGAATCAAAATTTGATGTGTGTATATGGACAAATTTCCTATCATGATAGTATTTATTTTGCATCCCAAACAGTAAGAATGTAAAAACAAATAAAAAGCCAAGTAAAAGAACAGCGTAAGAAGTGGGAAGTAGACTCTACAAACACAGGAGAGGGATTTGGTAAAGTAGTGACAGAGGAGGGCTGAGGCAAAGGGATAGTAAAAAAAATGAAGATATGATTTATCTTTGTATCAACTCCCTAGGAAGAATGGAATTACTATGTATCTCAACATATTCTGGTTAAACAAAAAAAAGTTACAGAAAAAAATAAAATTCAGTGACCATTGATCATGCAATATAGAGTAGAATCTTATTGCTAAATTTATAGAATAAAAATTGCTTCAAGAATATAAATATAAAAAATATTTCTGGGTATCTGCAAATTTAGCATACCTATTTTTTTTTTCAGACCCAGGGATTGAATTCAGGGTCTTGAGCTTGTGAGGCAAACACTGTAAGCACTGAGCTAAATTTCCAGCCCCTGGCATACCTATCTTAATCGTATTTATATTTATATATAAAGATACAAACTATATTTTTGCACCTAAAATGATATGACAGAAAACACAGATATAGCTAAAATGGAAAGTGGGAATTTGCTAGCAAAATTTTATGTTTTCTGTGTGCAGAGAACATGAAATGGAAATAATGGAGTAGAAATAATAGAGATCTCTAGATGAGATATGCCTGGCTTCAGGGGTCAGAATGTCAGGCAGCCCGAGTTCCTGACCTCTGCAGAGTTGATCTTTTGGGTGACTACTTGGAGTATCAGCATGGCAGGACTATTGTGGTCTAATGAGGAGCTTTGGATATTGAGTCCGGAGGGACAGAGAACACACCAGTGACAATTTCAGAGAGAAGCTGTGCGCAGTCAGGATGAGCAGTTGCTGCACCTCGCAGAGAGGGTCTGTGTGTTCTGCATTTATCGACTCAGTCTGTGTGTCCGCCCTTTTGGGGACAGGCCTTCAGTCCTCCATGTCCAGGTGAGATGCTGAGCGTCATTCTCAGTGAAGGCAACAGGTAAGCAAACTCCTTTAGCGCATGATCTGGACTTGAGGACAGGAGTTTTGTCACAATTCCACTGTGGGAGATGGTGAAGAAAGTGCATGAATAAGATGAGAAACCGGTCTGCGTGAGTGTCCTTGATGCTGGTCACCTTGACACACGTCTTTTACATGTTCACTAATGTTCCGGTTGTTCTTTGTCTGCCAGAAGTCTGACTTTCTTCACAGCAGCAGTGACCATTTTCCTCCTGAGCAGAAATCTGCCTGTTCTCTGATATGATGCCTCATAAAATATTCTGGCATTTCCTTGAATTCTTTGCATGAACATGGGGAGAGATTTGTTCGTTGTATACGCTTTCTAGTGCTTCTCTAAAAAATTACTGCAGACTTGGTTTAATAATATTAAGCTGGAGGTTACAATTTAAAAGATCAAAGTATGAGTGGGAATGAATCTTCCCGAGGTCTCTCCTTCACTCCAGGAGGCTGTCTTCTTTCTGTATCTTCCTGCGGTCTTCCGTCTGTGGGTTTCTGTGTTCTAATTTCCTCTTCTTGTGGGGACCCCCAACATACTGAATTAGGGATCACTCCTGAGGCCGCATTCTAGCTTAGTTATCCTTTCAAAGAACCATCTTCAAATGCATTCAGGTTTTCCATTATTGGGAGTTAAATTTTGACACATGAATTTTAAAGGACACAGAATTTAGTCCCTAACAATCGGTTCATCTCTTATTCCTCTTGCTGGTTTGATTCAACATTGTAGAGGGATCTGTATCCTATCCGACCAGTGGGCTGTGAGGAATCTAGGGGAGGAGGTGGAGATGTGACCACCCAGCAGTTCCCATTTGCCATATTTCACTTCCTAAAACTAACAAATAGTTTAAATAGAAGTTATGGAGATAGTGTAATTATCAACAGAAACAAGCACACACAACACTTCACATATTTCCAGAATTAAGAAATGCTGAAGTTTTGCTATATTTGTTTCAGGTCTTTTAAAAGAAGTGATAAAACAACAGGCACGCAAAACTTACCACCTTCATGTTCCTCTGGACTCTCCTTTTCCGAGAGTCCTGCTGTCACAATACCCATCAATTCGGCAACCGAGATATAAACTGTGTGGTGATAATATAGTTGAACACTCTGGTAGTTAAGACTCATGAAGTGGTACTAAATACATCGATGTTGGTAAAAATGGATTACCAAAAGTGTCAGTTGTAAATGGCACGTTGATTAAGGTCCAGTTTACAGACATCATTTAAAAGGTAATATGATGCAGATTTTATTGTTTGGAAGATATTACAAAATAAAATATAAATTGTGGGAGAATAATGCATGTCACAGTAGTGGAGTAATTTACCTGGGGAAGAAAAAAATTTAAAGTTTGTTCAAGTACATCAAATGAGAGGCTTCAAATGTGCCTTCACTGCCAGGTGTGGTGGTGCACGCCAACACTCGGGAGGCTGAGGCAGGAGGATCGCCACGAGTTCAAGGCCAGCCTGGGGTACATAGAGAGTTCAAGGTCAGTCCGAACTACAAAGTGAGACCCAGTCTCAAAAAATAAACAAACAAAAATAGGGCACCTTCATTATGTTTTGCAATAAAACACTTGGAAAAACATGGTGAAGTATGTGAATTGTTTACTGTTGGGTAGCTAGTCTGTATTATGTTCTGTACTTCTGACTGCATGATCTATAATTATAATATACATATCCGTGCATATATATGCTTAACATGTTCTAATAGGGGAGATTTTTCCTTTTAATTTTCCCTAGTTTGCAAATTCATAATTTTGGCGATTCCTGGTTCTCCTTCATTTCCTATTTAAAACATTTTCCTTGCAACAGATGTTATGTATCCAGGCCAAACAACTTGTATCTTTGATATTCCTTTCCTTCCTTTCCTACATAAGCAAGGTTCTTGGTAGCAGTTTCAGCGTAAGAACTGTTCGCTGTAATTTGCATTCATCAAGCTCATGATGTTCTTTCTTATCTCTTGACTCAAATGTATCACCTCATGACTTGTTTCTGACAGGTGAAAAATGTCATGTGCTGCTGCTAATGGGAGAAACACACACGCACGCACGCACATACACACAACTGCAAAGGGCAATATGCAAGTCCCACCTGCCTGTACTCGTGGGCTGCTTTTGCTCTTTTCCTTTCTCCTCACTGAAACATCGCCCAAGGTTACTTTCTAGATTTATTGAGGTGTAATTGCACAAATAGAAATTGTCTATATTTAAAATGTGTGACGTGGTGGGTGGAGAAGTGTATTGTAAACTGATGATCACATTGTAGCTAACTGACACACCCACCAGGCACTTTCCATTCGGCAAATGAGGACGCTCAGGCTGCTCTTCCCGTTGAAGACTGTTCTCCACCACAAAGCAAGTTTGGGGGCTTGAATGAAGTGTGTGAGTGTAAAATGACAAAATGATCAGAGCTGCCTTTCCGGTCCCCAGGAGGTGAGGATCGTTGCTCTTCAGGATACAACTGGCAAGAAGCCTGATTTTTCTAAGTCTGTATTATTTTATAAATCTCAATCTTTGGAACACCAAAAATACTTTTAGTGCCCCTGAATTCCCTCATCTTTCATTTAACTATTTGTTTGGTGTCCACTAATTCAGTTCGTGACCTGGGCTCATGTAATTAAGGGGAGAAATTCCCAGAGGATCAGGCAGAATATGTCACCCACATGGTTGCTGAGCTGCTCTTAGAGTTAATTGCCAATGCAAATTGGCTTCATTTATTTCCAACTAAGTCACACAAGCTTCAAGTGTATAGATGACATTTTCTAATCTTTGCTCACAGCCACCTGATGTATGTCCTCCACCAATTACAATTAGCTGAATGAGTGGAAGGAAGCATACCTAAATATTAGTGGAAGAGTTGGGGTTATGCCCAGGAAGAAAGTATCAAAATAGTACAGTAAGGGACATTTATGAGACATTCAAAATCATTTAGTAATTCTAAAGCTGCCTGATGCAGAGACGTTAACGAAGACTTTTTAGAAAGTCGACTCAGCAGTTAGACTATGAGATATCTGAATCGGTCTTTCTTAACCATGAATTGTGAACTTCGTGTCCATGATATGTCCTCATAAATTTATATAGGGGCTGATAACATGAACTACTTCTGTGATTTGACAAGGCCTGCAGGTGATTCTGAGGCATAGCGATATTAGAGACAATGGCTCAGAGATGTATGTGATAAGTGGATTCTTACATTTATTTTGTTCTAAGGTATGGAACAATTCTGAGGAACATCCATGGCGTTTGTGTGTCATGGTCTCAGTGAATGATATGAAGTGTGAAAAAATATCGGTGCTCAAGAAAGGGATCAGAAGTTACAGTATGTGTGAGTCAAGAGCAATAGATGGAGAATATTAGCAAAGATTTGAATAATTGTGTAGTTCAATATAAATGAGAAACGTTTTGTGTTAAAAATTTGCTTTTCAAACTTTAGAGGTATCAAATTCACATGGAGTGTTTGCTGAAACAGACGGCTAGTCCTTATCTTTACAACTTATCAAAAAAGTCTACAGCAGTTCCAAAAATTTTTATCTCTACCATGTTTCCAGACACTGTACCTTTCACTTGTATAGGAAATTGTGCTTTATTTTGTTTTCGCCTTATCTTTTCCATCAGATTCTTCAGGAATGTGGAAGCTGTAAACCAATCAGCTATTTCAGAATTTTTTCTCCTGGGACTGACAGATGATCCAGAGCTGCAGTTTCTCATCTTCGTCCTGTTCCTGGCCATGTACCTGGTCACAGTGCTCGGTAACCTGCTCATCATCCTGGCCGTCAGCTCTGACTCCCGCCTCCACACCCCCATGTACTTCTTCCTCTCCAACTTGTCCTTGAATGATGTTTGTTTAATCACAAGCAGCATCCCAAAGATGCTGGTGAACATCCAAACCCGGAATCAGAGCATCTCCTACATGGGCTGCCTCTCCCAGCTTTGCTCTGTTTTAGTTTTTGGTGGTTTGGAAATTTGTCTCCTTGCAGTGATGGCCTATGACCGCTATGTGGCCATTTGTCACCCTCTGAGGTACAGGGTCATCATGAATTCTCAGTCCTGTGTCCTGCTGGTTCTGCTGTCCCTGCTCATTAGCACTGTGCACGGCCTGCTCCACACTCTGATGGTGCTGCGGCTGTCCTTCTGCACAGACCTGGAAATCCCACATTTCTTCTGTGAACTCGCTCAGGTCATCAAGCTGGCCTGCTCTGACACTCTCAGCAATAACATCCTCGTGTATCTGGTGGCCGGCCTGTTTGCTGGTGTTTCTCTCTCTGGAATCATTGTCTCTTACATTCATATTGTGTCCTCTGTGTTGAGAATGTCATCAAGAGCGAAGTATAAAGCCTTTTCCACCTGCGGGTCTCATCTCTTGGTTGTCTCCTTGTTCTATGGGACAGGTTTTGGGGTGTACATCAGCTCTGTAGTTACAGAGTCACCCAGGAAGACTGCAGTGGCCTCAGTGATGTATTCTGTGGTCACTCAGATGCTGAACCCTTTTATCTACACTCTGAGGAACAGGGACATGAAGGAAGCCTTGAGGAAATTCATCGGTATGTTACCTTCTTTTCTGAAAAATTTATTGGTACTTTACCTTCTTTTATATCATGTGTCATTCGCTTTGGATTCAGATTCTACAGCAAGTCAAAGTAACAGGATTTTGGGGGGAGGCAGAAAATCTCATCCTATTCTTTTCTTACTAAAATGGCATATTTTAATTCAGCTTCAGTTCAGCCCAGATAGAAGTGGGGAACAAGGTGGGTTAACCTAAAGCTGAGCCCATTCCATTGTCTTCTCTAAACTCAGTCTTCTGACCCTCTTTAAGCTTCCTGGTAATCATTACCTAGACGTCTACGAAGTTCCAGAAAGAATGTAGGCATCCTGTCTCCCCCTTACCTTCAAACTCCCTTCCCTATCAGCACTCAGAACCTGACCTGTGCTCCCTCATCGCTTATCATTGCAGTAAGCATCCTCACTAAAGACAATCTCCAGACCCCCTTATTTACTCACTTCCTTTGAACCTTGCCCCGGTGTCTAGTCCAATAAAACCCATTTTGAGTCTGTTACTTCAAAAACCTCCAGAATCCAAGAAAAACAAAGTATGACTAAAGTGACATGAGATTGTGTGTAATAGCAGAATGTCCAGTTAAAACTCTTTGTACTGCTCAAGATTTTGTTATATAATAACACCCTTCTAAACCATATATAAAGGGTGAGCAGACAAAGACTCGGGATTGAGAGCATTTTCTCACGAGTGACTCTCGATCACCAACTAATAAATCAGGCTCAATTTGGCTTCTTTGTGTGTGTGCGGCATCTCTCTCACGACCAAGTGTGGTAGAGCCAGGTCAGCCAACGGTGCTAGCTCAGACTTCCACTTCATTACTACAGTTTTCTATAATTGTAGGGACAGGGGTCCCCACAGGCAGAGAAAATTAGGATAAGGGTCTCACCGTGCTTTATTAAGAATCAATAAGAAAACTTACTAAAAGTATTGTCTGCCTGTACAACTGGAAGCAGCTTCTGCCTTCACAGGTAGACTCTACAACAGTTAGTTTAGTTAGGAAGACAAAGGAAAGAAAGGCTTGCGAGCCTGAGGAGAGGCAGCAGGCAATACAGTTAGCAAGAAACAACCCCACACTTACCTGACAGAATGCAGGGGGACAGTAAGAGCCAGCCACATAAGGACTCTGATTTAATAAATGACACACACACACACTCACACACACACACACACACACACACACACACACACACACCCCTATACATAAACACAGGTTTATGCTCTGGAATATTATACTAGATACACATATGTCCCCTTTACTTAATCATTCAGTAAGGTGCCTCCCTGTTAAGTCCTCCTTCATTTATTCATTGCAAAGAAACAGGAAGAAACCAAATGGCCAGATGGCCTGGGTTAGGATCAAAGACAGTAACAGGCAATAGATTGGATATCCACAAGTGCCCACAAGGGGGATGGGAACAACACTAATCCTCACTAAAAGGAGGTAGAGATAAGCAGACATGGGCTTTGAACTCTGAAACCCCCTGCCACCTCATGGGAGTTGTCTGTCTTCTTCCTTTTCCATCATCTTCCCAAAATAAAGTGTCCTTTGTTATACTAAGCTTTGTCTTTGTTGTTGTTGTTGTTGTTCTTTATTGGTGAGGGGTGGTGAGGGGTTTAAGATCACTGGGAGCTACATTTTCAACAGAGCAATGAAGTGGTATGACCTGATGTGGCGAGCTGTCCACCCCTGGATGTAACATATGATTATATAATGTGGAGTTCCTTGCAACACTGAACAGGTCAGTGGCTGCTCGTGCTAATTCAGGAGGTGGAAGACTGCTAATTCCAAGGAGCTGGAATGTCCTGAAGATGGGACGTTTTGCTAACTCAAGCAGAGGTGGACTTTATAGGGAAAACAAGGAAGCTCCAGAGGGAACAATCAGATAACAGTTAATTATTCAGTCAAACTGTCACCATGTCTTGCTACCTGCCTCGCTACCTGAAACAAACATCGGCGCTGAGTAGAACTCTATGCCTTTGTTGTTCCTCAGTAAATCTAGGGGTTTGAGTAAGTTTGGAGCTTTGCCCCATTTCAGTGATGTCCCTGGCCCCTAGAAAATGATATTCTCTGTCTCTTGCATCTCCATCTGTCCTCTCCATGTCAGGGTTTACTGACCCAAACCCGGCAGGTGGCACCCAAATAGGGACTCAAGCTGCTGCGAGGGTGAGCGGCAAAGCCAAAGAAAGATGAAACTAGGAGGAGCGTCCAGGAAGTAGACATTGTTAATGTACTCTCCCACCTTTGGGACTTTCTCAGTCAGGGTAGCAATGGGGCAGTCACTGACAACAGAGAAAATGTGTCACTTCAGGCTTTTGCGCTAGCTGTTGAAGGCTGGCGATACTTCAGTCACTGAAGAACATCTTGTTAAGCTTTTAGAGTTTGTGCTGGAACATAATCTCTGGTTTCCTGACCATGATACCTTAGTCATAAAAGTACAGGATACAGTGGGGAGAAGTCTGAGGAGGGTCCAAGGGCAAGGGAAAGAAAGGGTGCCGGTGGCGGCCTGGCAACATGGGGTCTTGTGTGAGCTGCTCTGGTCCCAGTTAATCAGGAAAATAAAACTAAGGAAACCAATCTGACAGATATTAAGCTCTCTGCCCTTCCAACTGCTAGCTCAAAAGATCTTGAGCAATGGCCCACTCTTTCACCTTCATCCCATAAGGCCCAATCTACCCTTGCAGACTTCCTGAGGGAGGCGGCTGGGCAGGGGGCAGGAGTACAGCTTTCCCAGTGCGAATGCAAAATGGGAACCAGATACACCCCACCCCCCACTACAATTTGAAGTTTGTAAAGAGATCACAAAGAGTATCAGACAAAACGGTCCAACTAGCTTCTTTACTAAAGGGCTGATTACTGCTTTAGGCTGTCAGTATCGCATGACCCCTGGGATTGGAGAGCCTCAGCAAAGACCTGCTTGGAAGCCCTCAGTACTTGCTATGAGGAGCTGAGTTTGATGATGTTTGTGAAGAGCAGGCTGTTCAGAATGTGCTTGGCGGGGTACAAATCACCACTCCGATGTCACAGGGCAGAGGACCACGTGCCGAGGTTCAAACCGGCTGCCGTTCCCACAAAAGGCTTTTGAACAGTGCGGCGAGATTGCGTTGCTGCCTCCAGCCAGCCCTCAGAGTCCTTCGTGGAGATGAAGCAGGCCCGCAGGAGCCCTTCATGCAATTCATTGACCAAGTATGACAGGCAGTCGGGAGGCTGGTTAGCCATTCACAAGTCACGGACATGCTTTTACCTAAACTTGTCTGTGAAAATGCTAAGAGGGACCACCAGGATGCTGCAAAACCTATCTGTGCCCAAGCTCAGACAGTGGGGATCCCGTAAAGTTGTGTCAGTTGATGGGCACAGAGATACATAGAGCTAGGCCTTTGCTGCCACCTGGGTTTCCTCCTAATAAAGGGAAAAAATGTTACTTGCTTTCAGTGTGGAAAATCTGGTCACCTTAAAAAGATTTCAGACAGAAGAGAGGGGATGTTCACCTGCTGGGTCAATTAACACTTCTCAGGCCCTGGACCTTCACTTTCACTGTAAAAAAGAGCACTTTTGGGCTAAAAATGCCAGTGTAAATATGATGAGAATGGCAACTCTCTCCCCTCAGGAAACTCCCAATGGGGCCTGCCGTGGGCCCCACAAATAATGGGGGTGATGGCCTTCGGTCCTTTCCTCTGTACCAACACTCGAGGAGGCATCAGATTGGATGTGCTGTTAGAGGGACAGACCCCTCAAAAGGTCCCCATGGGAGTCTTCTGACCTCTTCCAACCCGGACCATGGACTAATTTTAGGAAAATCTGGACCAAATCCTTGAGTGGTAATGGTGATTCTGGGAATTGCAGGTGCATATTATCAAGGGGGAAATTGTGGCATTAATGCGGGGAAGGGGATACCAAATTTTACTAATGGAATAAAAATTGCTCAATTCCTCCTCTTGCCATATTGCTTTCTTCGGTCTAAAGAAAAGGCAAGCGGAGATCAAGGGTTTGGTAGCACCAGAGATGAGGGGGCTTATTGGGCCCAGCCCACCACAGCATCTCAACCTACTTTGTCTGTTAAGGTAAAAAATAAACCCTTCCTAGGTCTGCTGGACACAGGAGCAGATGTTACTATAATTGCAAAAACAACGGCCCCAAACCTGGCCTGCCAAATAGCATCCTCTGGGCCGGTAGGGATTGGAGGGCGGTCTTTTGTGCTGAAGGGCAGTGTGATTCTCCCTGTGGCTGGCCAATAGGGAAAGCCAGCACTCATCCAAGCATATATTGCTGATGTACCTATAAACCTTCAGGGCAGAGACCTATTACTACAGTGGGCTTTTTCACCGGGGAATCCACCTTTTTTGTAGTTGCTGCTGCTCTTACTCGCCTCGCCCTCACCCAGCTCAAGCAGAAGCTGGTCTGGGTTGAGCATCGACCACTAAAAGGGGAGAAATTACATCCAGCTCACCTCCTAGTACAGGAGCAGTTACAACAGGGGCACATAGAGAGCCTTCCCAGAGTCCTTGGAATTGCCCTTTTTTTAATCATACCAAAAGAGTGAGGGAAATGGAGACTATCACACGCCGTCCACATGATCACGCAGTTGTTCGACCTGTGGGGGCTTTACGGCCTGGTCCTTCCCCGTCTGTGGTTCCCCAAGATCAGCCATTGATAGTGACTGATCTAAAAGACTGTTTCCTTACCGTTCCTTTGGCCCCAGAAGACTGTGAAAAGTTTGCTTTCATCCTTCCTTCTATCAAGAACTCTCATCAGCCCTCTCACCCTGCTTTTGCTACAGTCTCATCTTCTTTCTTAGTTTCAAAGTCCTCCCTGTAATCTGTCCTATTTTCCTAAGTTCTCTCCAATCATACTGAGGTCTGAGTGCTCACTGGCCGGTTCACAGTCGCCCTCCCCAGTCACCATTCTGGGATTTACTCCTGACTACAGCTGACTGACTTCTGCCTCTTGGTAATGCACATAATACTGCAAATCTGCATCCCGACCCAACAGTCAGTTTTGTTAGGTTTTCCCTTGGAGGCTTCTCTGAAAATTTCAGGTGCTCTAAGTCCACAGTCACGGGTGTAGGTATTATGCAACTCTTCGGTTCACCTACATTTCTAAACTTCAGAAGTTTATGCTGCAGAAGGAAACTAGACTTCTGATTATTACCAGCTACAAATATCAATTTGAAATGACTTAAACCCTGAAATTGAAGATGCAAAGCTACAAAACTGCTAGAAGAAAGCACTGAAATTCTCCGAGACATTTTCTGAGGAATGACTTTTAGATGTCTCCAAAATGCAGAGGCTGCAAAAACAAAAGTTGATGAATTAGACTATGTCAAATAAAAAAGTTTCTGGATAAAAAGAAAACAGTACAACCGACAGACAGTCTATAGCAGGGGAGGTAATAGGTGCTAAGTACACATGTGATAAGAGGTTAATCCAGGATGTGCAGTACCACACATCGCAGGGGTCAAAACACCACTGAAAATGGGCTAAAATGCAACTAGTCATGTTCAAAAAAGCACATATTCCTAGGCAACAGATATATGGAAAAATGTGCAATATCGTTAATTAGAAAAAGGAGAGTCAACACCAGAATGATGGTCTAGTGCAATGGAATGTGTCCCAGTTACTCAGGAGGCTGGAGCAGGAGGATCCCTTAAGCCCATGAGTTCAAGGTGACCTGGGAAACATCTTGAGACCCTGTTCTCCTTTCTGCCCAACTCATCTTGGAAAATGCAACTTTTGGGGGACATTTTAGATCTAAATCGTAACACCACCATTGATTTTATGATCAAAAGAATTAAAGATTTGAAAAAAATGCCTTCTTTACCATATTTACTGCAAGACTATTCATAGTAGTTAATATACAAAATCAACCTAATTGCCCTTCAGCATGGGAACAAATAAAGGACATGAGTTGCATGTATACAGAATGGAATACTATTCAGCCACGAAAAGCAAAAAATTCTGTCATTGCTGATGATGGAAACCGACCTGGGGGATATTATGTAAAGTGAAATGAGTCAGGCATAAGAGGCAAATATGGCATCATTTCACTAAAAGGGAAATCCTGAGTTGATGTCTTCCGAGTGGAGAGCAGAATGGTGGTTCCCGGGGACTGGGGAGAGTGGGGGATGTGAGAGCAGGGGCTGGCGATCGACAGGCAGATATTATTGTGTAAGGGGCCTAATGAGGTCTGATGTTTTATGGCACAGCAGGGTAAAATAATCAACTACAAAACATTATCTCAAATAGAGGAGAAAAACTGAAATTACTACAAAAAATGACAAAATATAAAATAATGGATATGCTAATTACTCCGAGTTGATCATCACCCATTGGCTATAAGAGTGAAAACATTCCACTCTATGCCATAGACATGGACACACAAAAGTCACTGGAAACACACAGGGAGATATTTTATTTTATTTATTTTTACGTTTTTTCTCCCATTTTTATTTTTTATTAGTACGTTTGTAGGACAGAGTGACTGCCTTCCTCATGGGGAGTTGATACATGTACATAACACATCGTAATTCTTTTTCATTCCCTTCCCTTCCCCCTCCTCCATCTCTTGGTCCTCTTCCCATTTGCAAATTATTATTATTATTTTTTTTTGAGACAAGGCCTCACTATGTAGTGCAAGCTAGGTTTGAAATATATAACCTGGCGTATCCTTGAACTCAAGATCCTCCTGCCTCAGCATCCTGAGTGCGCGTATTTTACAACTGTGTCACCATGCCTGTCTGTTTAAATAATTTTTTTTTAAGTGTGGTGCACGTCCTTGGTGACTGACGTCTTCTAGAACAAAAGAAGAAGTATTTTCTGCTCCTGGAGATAAATCATAAACCTCCACCCTCAGCTCATTCACTACTCTGTGTTTGCATTTTTATTTGCCTCACTCATTCTTTTGTCTTTCTAACCACAGTGATATTATCTTATTAGTTCATGTTACTGTTATTGTGGTTGTTGGAAAAGTTGAGCTTTTTATAACCTTATCGATGAATTTGTATATATTGTTTACTTTCATTTTAATTTTTACTAGTACATGTTTGAAGTATATATTGATCACATTCAATATGGGGAGTTGGTACATGTACTGTTTTTCTTTTAAAAAGTGAATGAAGTTAAAATTGTGAAGAGAGACATTAAAATGCTATCTTGACCTAAATTTTATGTAGCTGTCTTGGAAATTGTAAATCCATGTAGAATGAGTTGTCATGGGATGAAACATGCTGATAACCATTAAAATATGGAAGTCCTTGAATAGAAATATTAAAGTGAGCACTAATATGAAGCATCACTTCAACCATGAAATGATGATTGCTATCTGACCAAATGTACTCGGTGTACGGACGCATCTGCTTACTCTGATTTTTGGTGATTTTGTTATGGGATTAGTACCTCAAATAAAAATGAACACACATAATTTCAACTCACAGTGATCATCTGTGAAGAAAACCGTCAGAATAATTCTGATAGTTGTTTATAGCTGACTCATATGTTGGGAAAAAAGTTCATGGAATTCCAGATAGAGAGTCATGTTCTGGGCACATTTCCAGCAGACAGTACTGAGTGCACAAACAGACTAGGATCTTCTGTGTAAATTATAAAAGCCAAAAATTAAGGTTCAGTAAACACAAATGATACAAAAGGAAAGATACAACTAAATATTTGTATCTTCATTGTCTTAGTTAATAATTTTAATTATGTTATTAAAATGTACCCAGATATATAAGACATATTTTCACACCTAAAATAGGAATCGATCTTCCGAGTATCAACAATTATAAAGAGATCACTTTATTTGTAACTTCAAGGCAATATGGGAATGTGTTAGAAATGTTGGGTATGTGGATGCAAAGTCGTGAAACAGAGATGAGCAGAGAAAAGGGAGAAAACGAATGCCGTGTGCTTGGCCTCAGGGGTCAGGAGAACCGCCGCCCTGAATCCCTCACCTGTGCGGCGTTAGTCTTCACGGAGGTCCTCCTGGGAGGAGAGTAACAGCCCAGTCGCGGCTCAGCGAGGGGCTTTGGGAATTATCTCTCAGAAATGTGGAGGCCAGAGCAGCCACCGAGTCATCGCACTCAGCAGCCCGGCTTCAGTCTGGAAACGTACCTGAGCCTCTTCCCAGAGATGATCATTCCTTTATTTGTATTTAAAAAAAAAATATTTCACTTATTTATTTACTAGTATATATATGTGATGGATAGTGAGTCAATTCATCGTGGGTATTTGGTACCTTTACATGTCGCATCTTATTCCTTCCCCTCTTCTCCCTCCCTCCCCTCTCCCTCCATCCCAGGTCCCCTTCCTGACTGTTAACGCTCTATGTTCCTGTCTCCTCTCACCTAATTTTACAGTATTTATACTTTGGGTTTCTCATGTGAGAGCAAACGTGCAATGAGATGATGTTCTGACCAGGTCCCGCTCACATGTTTGGTCTCTCCGCCCTCCCTGAGGACAGATCCTCCAACCTCGATACCCAGGTAAGACGCTGAACATCAGGCTCTTGAAGCCAGACAGGTACCTCAGTGTCCCTCAGCTAACACACTGGCGATGGGACTGTGTCTTCTAGAATTTTATCGTGGGAAGCGGTGAGGAAAATTGAGAGCCAAGAGAGGGAGCCTGCTGATGGGACGCCACCACCCACGAGTCTCCTTTCTGTTGTCCTCCCGACACATTGTGATATAATCGGGCACCGAGACTCACCTGTCTTTCATTCTGCTCGTCTCACACCGTGTAAAAGGATGGGCTTATGTCCTCCAGAGCAGAATCTGTGTCTTCTCAAACTTATGACTGCTGCAAACTATTCTGAGATTTACGTACATTCTTGTGGTGCTGTTGAGCAAGGATTATGATGGGTGTATTAGTCGGTGAGACTGTGGTGATAACTAAGGAGCACAGATGGAGGGCTGAGCAGTAGACATTTATTTTATTAATTTGAAAAGCTAGAAGTCCAGAAATCCAGGCATCTCTAATCATGGTTTTCAAACCCATTCCCCAAATCCCCTGCTGCTGCTTGTGGTCTATTCATTTTATTCTTTTCATTTTTTTCCTCAAGATTTGTCAGTAACATGAAAGCCAGAAACCAAACAGGCATTTCAGAATTCTTTCTCCTGGGACTGACAGAAGACCCAGAACTGCAGCCCCTCATCTTCAGCCTGTTTCTGGCCATCTACCTGGTCACCCTCCTGGGAAACCTGCTCATCATCCTGGCCGTCAGCTCTGACTCCCGCCTCCACACCCCCATGTACTTCTTCCTCTCCACTTTCTGTTGTCCTCCCGACACATTGTGATATAATCGGGCACCGAGACTCACCTGTCTTTCATTCTGCTCGTCTCACACCGTGTAAAAGGATGGGCTTATGTCCTCCAGAGCAGAATCTGTGTCTTCTCAAACTTATGACTGCTGCAAACTATTCTGAGATTTACGTACATTCTTGTGGTGCTGTTGAGCAAGGATTATGATGGGTGTATTAGTCGGTGAGACTGTGGTGATAACTAAGGAGCACAGATGGAGGGCTGAGCAGTAGACATTTATTTTATTAGTTCAAAAATCTAGAAGTTGAGAGATCCAGGCATCTCTAGATATGGTTTTCAAACACATTCCCACAATCTCCTGCTGCTGCTTGTGGTCTATTCATTTTATTCTTTTCATTTTTTTCCTCAAGATTTGTCAGTAACATGAAAGCCAGAAACCAAACAGGCATTTCAGAATTCTTTCTCCTGGGACTGACAGAAGACCCAGAGCTGCAGCCCCTCATCTTCAGCCTGTTTCTGGCCATCTACCTGGTCACCCTCCTGGGAAACCTGCTCATCATCCTGGCCGTCAGCTCTGACTCCCGCCTCCACACCCCCATGTACTTCTTCCTCTCCAACCTGTCCCTTAATGACATCTGTATAAGCACCACAACGATCCCCAAGATGCTGGTGAACATCCAGGCACAGGATCAGAGCATCACTTACACAGGCTGCCTTGCTCAGACCACCTTTGTCATAATTTTCGCTGGTTTGGAAAGTTGTCTACTTTCAGCAATGGCCTATGACCGCTACGTGGCCATCTGTCACCCTCTGAGGTACACGGTCATCATGAACCCCCGCCTGTGTGTCCTGCTGCTTCTGGTCTCTGTGCTCATTAGTGTGGTGGACGCCCTGCTGCACACCCCCACAGCCTGATGGTGCTGCGGCTGTCCTTCTGTGCAGACCTGGAAATCCCCCATTTCTTCTGTGAACTTGCTGCACTCATCAAGCTCATCTGTTCTGCTACCCTCATCAATAGTATCTTGGTATATTTCATGATTAGTCTCTTTGCTGCTGTTCCTCTCTTTGGGATTATTTCCTCCTATATTCGAATTGTGTCCTCCATTGTGAGGATGCCGTCCTCAGGAGGGAGGCATAAAGCTTTTTCCACCTGTGGGTCTCACCTGTCTGTTGTCTGCTTGTTCTATGTGACAGGATTTGGGGCCTACATCAGCTCTGCAGTTACTGATTCAGGCAGGAAGACTGCAGTGGCCTCAGTGATGTATTCTGTGGTCACTCAGATGCTGAACCCCTTTATCTACAGCCTGAGGAGCAGGGACATGAAGGAAGCCTTGAGGAAACTCCTTGGTAAGATGAGGAAACTCCTTGGTAGGACACCTTCTCTCCTATGATGTATCACTTGCTTTGAAAATGGGCTCCTGAGGAAGTCACAGTGAAAAAATTCCTGGTGATTCAGAGTGCTTGATTTTTTTTGTCACTACATAAACTTAAAATGCTGAGATGACATACTGACCAGGTGTGCTTAAACTTGGTTTGAATCCTGATTTAACTGTAGGTCTGTTTCTTTTATATTCCATACACAATTTCAATTCTGTAAACATAAGTTCTCTGCTCTGTTTCCATGGAAGAAAAACCTAAAGCAACATATCTGGTTTTAGCAAAAAAAATTTATTGGTGCACTTTCAGAAGAGGCGTATTGGAGAAGGTGGATCAGGCAGAAAAATATCAGTGAAGCTGTGATCATATCTGGAGAATAGCTTCCTCTGGGTCATTTAGTTCTGGCCACGCAAAATCTTAGTGTACATCCTGTTGTGGGGGAAAGGAGGTGAGATTTGTCTCCTTTGAAGTAAATACTGGGCAGAATGTACCTTTCTCCAGTAATAACAGCATTCACCACACCCAAGTCACTTGTAGGCCTCATATTTTGATATTGTACCTAGAAACACAAAGTTAACTATGCTTTACCCAATGAGTTAGTGAGAAATCTTGTATTTATTCTTCATCTCTCAGAAGATATATGACAAGTCAATGATGAAGGAAAATACTGTAAATGTCTCTAAAATAAACACGTGAAGTTTTGAGTAAGTAAACTTGAGTAAAATAAATACCTGAAGTTGAAGCCACAATGTTTTGATTGTATCTGTGTGTGTGTGTGTGGCGTTGTGAGCACATGAGAAGGAAAAGTTTCTTCTCCTTTTAAGTAACTGCTATTCACTAACCAATACACATTACAGTTAATTGTTTTATGTAAGTTTTTATATATTGTAAGTAAATTGAAAGATTAGTTCAGGGATAAATTCGACACAAGAAAAATTATAAAACTACTCACCTATCGTTGACCTCTTCATAATGCAGAGATAGTCTTTCCAAATAGCCATTCATAAAATGTATTATAATTGACGTGTAACATTGGTACATATTCCCTAATGGGATACAATATGACCAGTGATCAAATTAGGATGATTAATATTTTTATCCCCTCAAACATTTATCATTTCTGCACATTGGTAATCTTTGAACTCTTTTGCTCTAATTATTGTGAAATATATAATAAATTGTTTTAGACTCTACTCAGCTTAACCTGCTGTGAAATGTAAGAACTTCTTGCTGCTGTTTAAATCGATTCCTTTTCCTCACCACACTTCCAATCATCTATGACTTTCACCCTCTCGTTTTATGAGATCAACTTTTTTCTTTTTGCTTCCACAACATATGAGTGAGGATAGATGGTGTTTGTCTTTCTGCACCCAGCTTCTTTCATTTAACATAATATCTTCCAGATCCATACACAGAACAGTGTTTTGTATATGACTGAATAAATTTTCATAGTATATAAGTCACAATTTCTTCATTCATTCTTCAGTCTGTAAACACCTTCATCGACTCCACATTCTGCCTCTTATAAATAGTGCTTCACTAGACATGGCGGTGCAGGTGTCTCTTTGGTATAACGATTTTCTTTCCTTTGGATGTAAACCCAGCAGTGAGATTGCTGCATCATGTGGTAGTTGTGTTTTCAGTTTATAAGCAACTTTGTCCCTTTCTTTTGATTTCTAAGAAAGTCTTTGTGGACTTTTTGGCACTTTATACAAAGATACTAATTATATACCTTAATGCATTCATTTCTTCATTATAGCTCAACTCTGTCCTTTGTAATTTGAATATAAGTGATAATGAGAGTTGCTTTTATTATAGGTTCTTGATTTCAAAGAGGCTTTATTGAATATTTAACCATTAAATATTTCATTGAGTTTGTTTTTAACATGCGCTATACTGATTTAAAGTCATTTTTTCAATGTTCACTTTGTATTTTTCATTATCATTAAGGGGTATTGCATTTTTAAAGTAGTTCCTCCATCTATCGACAAAATATACAGTAATGTTTTCTACCTTACAAATTAGCTGAATCGTGTAGGAGATGCCTAATGTACACACTTTTGTATGCAGGCATGCGTGTATTTATGTATTCATTTAGCAAAAATGAAATGAAGCACACCACTGGCATGTCCTATATATGTGGATAATATAAATCTTCAAAGGTGATGGAAACCTTTGTATGTAGAGCATTCATCCATGAGAGGAAAAGTAGACAACACACAAAAAATATAAGTGTAGTGGACACTAGAATGTGTCCCTGGACCTCCTGTCAGGAAGGATGGAACCATCACCCCAGCTGCTGGGAGTCTGTGGCAGACAGTCCACCCCTTACCTCGGGCACCCCTGTTGGATTTGCTCAATAGAAAAAATGCACTGCAGCTCAGGCTCCTTGCCCTTCCCAGGATTGCACCAATGACTAAACTATGCAGTCTCAAGGCCCGGCTCACTTACTGCCTCTTGGGATAATTTTAAAGGTGAATCTCTGTCCCTGTAAAACCCTGGTGGGTCAGAAGATACCTTTTAGGAGGTTCACAGCTCACTTTATCCCTCACTGTCTTTTGTGTAGATGTTTCCCCAAAATTTCATGTGGTCCTAGGTGGGGCTAGATCTAGAGGGTGTAATTACTAAATTAGCCCACTGATTGGTTTGTCATGGTTCTGCTGGGATCAGGGATGTGATGCTAGGATTAAGGGTATTAGGATTAAGGGTGAGGTGCTACTCACCCTAAAGTGGGCAGCCTGGATAAAATATAAGGGATAGAACGAGGCTTGGCTACCTCTTGCTTACCCCTTGGCTTACCTTGCTGCCTTCTGCCTGTCAGCCGTGCCACTTTGCCTTAGATCCAGCCGATGGTGGACCAAAATCTCTACAAACTGAGAGATAAATAAACCTTTTTTTCCTTTAACTCTGAGTGTCAAGTGTTTTGTCTCAGCAACGAAAGAAAAGTAACTAATACACTGTCATCAACTCTCCATCTCTTATCTTCCTCGGGGTTTCACCCCAGGTGCACACCCTGCTTCTCACTACAGACTCTGTCTCAGAGTCTTCTTCCCAGATATTCCAGCCTAATGTAATAAGAAAATGGTGGCCTTTTAGGTGACGAGAAATGCTATGAATTATATATTTTAGGGAATAGGATGAGATCATGTTGAACTATTAGAACTTAATAGAAGTCAAGATGCCTCACTAAGATGTTGGAATGTGAGAAAATCCCGACATAATCGAGTGACTGATGTGGTTCTCTGGGAAAGAACAAATATCGTACTCTTTTGGTGAAGCCGAACTTCTCAGAATGCACTCTACTCTTGTGTTCCTTGCCTCACTTCTATTTCTGATACTCTGCTCACAATCCTGCACAAAGCACCCAGGGATATCCTTTCCGTATACCAAATTTGCCCACTTCTGGCACCTGTTTGTTCTGGCTTTTTAAAATGGCACAGAGCCGATGACTTATCTATATTTTCTGAAATTGTCCTTGAATCTCGAAGCCGACTCTCCAAATGCTTGAAAGATCCTCTGTCTGTTTACACTGTCAGTGTGTGGTGATGTTCTGTGCACAGCTACACTACTGATAAGTGTACATTGCTTTGCTTCCAAGACAACCTACTTGTCGTATTTCTTTCAGAGAAACATGTTCAGCTGTCTGTGATCTCAGCCAGCCCCAACACTCCCATTAGTGCAGCGCTCACTAAGTCTTGGACAGAGATGTGGAGTTTCCCTCATCTACCTTCTGAATCATGCTTTCCGATTGGTTAGCTCACTCCAATTACATCCAATGCAAATATAGGTATTTTTTTTCCTTTTTTATTTAATTTACCAAGATCATGTATTGGTACATTGTAGATGTCCATAATGATCACATTCTTCATAGTTAATTTGTACCTATGAAAGTATTTTAATAATAAAGTTGTTCTCCAGACATCTTACCCTACTTTAACCGTATTGTAGGCTCATCTCTTCTCCCATCATAGAAAAACACCCCGAAGAGGACCTCTGTGTTCTCTTTCCTCAATTCTTTTATTTAGTTCCTCTAATATATTTTCTGAAGCGTATCTGAGCACTTCTGATTGAGTTTTCACCTCAAAGTTTCACAGTCGCCCTGGCCAGTCACTAGTGAGGTCTCTGCCCCTGAATTCGGTTATCAGCTTCTGTTGCTCTGTGACATAGAGCGCACCAGAAATCCACACCTCGTTCAACATTTAGCGTGTTTATTTCCTTGGAGGCTTTTCTTACATTTTCACAGTCTCTAGTCCACAACCTGGAATGAAGGCAGCACTCAATCGAACGTAGGCATGACTTAACCTCGAACGTAGGCATGACTTTGCCCGCATTTCTCAAAGGAAGAAGTTCTTCCTCCACCTTTATTAACTAATCTCCTGCTGGAACATTGTGTACTCGTTACCTACAAAGAGGAAGCGCTTTGTTACTTGCTTAGGCTTCAGTCATTTACCATGTCATATTTGTAATAACTTTTTTCTTTTCTGACCGGCACAACTGTATTGCATTTCTTCATATTCCTCTTTTATTTGTCATACATGGAAAAAGTGACCTTGTTTCATGAGCCCATGGAAGTGTTAAAACATTTTACCTGTTTTCTAAAGTCATTAGGGTTAGATGTTGAAGAAACTCACCACGAGTCATCTTTTCACGAAATTCAAACTATATATGTAGTAAATTATAAATTTATGTGAACAGACTTTAAATATTGGAAAATAATTAGATGAACATACAATAATATAAAAGTCTTGACTTATGGAAGATTTTAAAATCAGCACTGACATGGAACATCAATTCTACCTCTGAAATTGTCATTAAAATCTAACTGAAATGAATGAGCTTATGGTGAAATCTGCTCACTTCTGCCTTTTCGTGGCTTTGTAATTGAATTAGCATCTCAACTAAAAGATAAAATGAGGGAAGGAGGGGGAGGAAGCTGTAAAAAGAGGTAAGATGTGTTATGTCCATGCGCCCACTTCCCATGGTGAATGCAATCCTTACATGCGCCAAACATGTAATAACAAAAACGGTATTGAAAACAAATGGAGAAATGTAAATTCAACTCACTATCTCCTTATGTGAAGAAAACTATTGAATATATTATGACAAAATTTAAGAAGTTCCTTATCCCACTTGAAACAGAGTGTCATGGTCCTGCCTATATTTTGGGCCATCAGCAATGATCATAGAACATAGATGACCATCCTCTGTGTTAAATATAAAGAACAAAATTAAGACTCAGTCAACACCAATGACACTCTAGAAAAGATGCCCCCTATGGATTTTATAATGCTTGTCTATCTAGACTAGAACCCAGGCTTCCAGATATCATGAAATAGGTGGAGACGGCTTAATTTGTAACAAGAGAAACGCTGGCATTATTAGAGAAGTGGCCCACGCTGCGTGTACGAGGTCAGTGGAATGCAGATGAGTAGGAACAATGGAGAAAGCAGAATGGTGTACAGCTGGCCTCAGGGGTCAGGAGAGCAGCCGTCCCCAAATCTTCACCTTCATGTTTTGGTCCTCAAGGACATTTCCTCCTGGGAGGAGGGTGATCAAGAAATAGCTGGCCTAATGAGGAGCTTGGATATGGAGGCCCCAGAGATATGGAGACTACAGGCGTTGACTTGAGAGCTCGGCCCAGGCCGGAGGTAACTGCTGAGTGTTCTCCCAGAGATGATCCGGGAACCAGTTCATTCATTTTGTCAGTCTGCATTTCCTGAGGACACATCTTCCCTCTTCAGTACTCAGGTGAGATGTTCAAGATTGTTCCTCTTGCAGCCAAACAGGAAACACAAAACCCCATGCTCACTGTTCTGAAAATAAGTGGTTATTTTATGAGAATTTCATCTTGCAAGAGAAGAGGAGCGCATAAGATGATGATGAACCTGTTCCTCATGCCTCTTTTCTCTGACATTGTCTTGACACAGTGTCACATATGTGTGAGCCAGTAAGCACTCAGCTCTCATTCTATCTTTCTATTCTCGACAAGGATATATTCCACCTCCCTAAAAGCAGAAATCTTCTTCTTCTCAAACATAATGAGTGCTACAAAACATTCTGAGATTTTCTTATATTGTCATGCTGGTACTGGACATGCAGTTCTGTGAGCATGTAAGTTACTGGGGCGTAAACAACTGAGAATGTGATGGGCAACAACAGAAAATTATTTTCTCCCAGCTAAATGTGGGGACTCGATTCCTAAGCTCAAACAAGATGGCTCCTAGGCATGTTTTCTAGCATGTTCTTAAATTGTTGGTGTTGGTGTATACATATATTTTCTTCTCATTGCTTTTTTTTTTTTCCCATTAGATTCATCCACATCATGGAAAACAGAAACAAAACAGTTGCTTCAGTATTTCTTCTTCTAGGAATGACAGACTATCCAGAACTGCAGCCGCTCATCTTCAGCCTGTTCCTGTCCATGTACGTGGTCACTTTCCTGGGAAACCTGCTCATCATCCTGGCCGTCAGCTCTGACTCCCACCTCCACACCCCCATGTACTTCTTCCTCTCCAACTTGTCTTTCGCTGATATGTGTATAAGTACCACCACAATCCCAAAGATGCTGGTGAACAGCCAAACATGGGACAAGAGCATCTCTTACACAGGCTGCCTCTCCCAGCTCTGCTTTTTCTTGATTTTTGGTGGATTAGAAAATTGTCTCCTTGGAGTGATGGCCTATGACCGCTACATGGCAATCTGCCACCCTCTGATGTATAGTGTCATCATGAGCCCACGATTTTGTGCCCAGCTTTTTCTGCTCTCCCTGCTCATTAGCACTGTTCACGGCCTGCTCCACACCCTGATGGTGCTGCGGCTGTCCTTCTGCACAGACCTGGAAATCCCCAACTTCTTCTGTGAGCTTGCTCAGGTCATCAAGCTGGCCTGTTCTGACACCCTCATCAATAACATTCTCATATATGTTTCAGCTTGCACATTTGCTGCTGTTCCTGTCTCTGGAATCATTTTCTCTTACGTTTATATTGTGTCCTCTATCTTGAGAATGCCATCCTCAGAAGGAATGTACAAAGCCTTTTCTACCTGTGGCTCTCATCTCTCTGTTGTCTCCTTGTTCTATGGGACAGGTTTGGGAGTCTACATCAGCTCTGCAGTGACTGACTCGCCCAGGAAGACTATGGTGGCTTCAGTGATGTACTCTGTGGTGCCTCAAATGCTGAACCCCTTTATCTACAGCCTGAGGAACAGGGACATGATGGAAGCCTTGAGGAAACTCATTGGTAGGAAATTCATTGCTTCCCTTCTGTGAATTTCTATTTGCTTTAAACTTCAGTTTCATGAGTAAGTAAACGTAACAGGATTCCTAGTGAGGAAAATACCAGAAGGTTACTTCACTACATTCTCCATTCTTCTAGAATGACAAGATAACGTAATGACTAGGTACCTTTCATCTTGTCTTAAAACCTGAAGTTTCTTTGTGCCCAATCCTGTGACTGTTGGTACATTATTTCAATTCTCTTAATGAAGTTTCTTAGTTCAGGTTTCACAGAAACAGGGGATTTTGTTTTAGTAAATTTTGTTGTGGAAGTTTAGAAAAGGACGTGTTAGAGAAATCCTATAGGTCTGGGCAAATATAAAACAAAGCTCAGTCATATCGAGTTCAGAATATCCCTGATTGTGGGGTTTCAGCCTGAGCATTTAATCTTTGTGTAATGACTGCTCAGTGGGAAAGGGCTGCACATTTCCAGCCTGTGAGACAATTACTGAGACTTCCATAAAATTTACATGATCAGACTCTATCAGTGCTTTGGGAAGACTGTGAGAGAGTTGGGACTCCTTAGCGAAGGTACCTTTAGCCCCCATAGGAAAAAACAATGTCTACGTCTAATATGTTGTAAAAACTGAGTGTCACCTTTCATTACAAGGAGTTCCAAGGCAGGCAATGTAGTAACGCAGGGCTTCTCTCTGTCCTGCACGAGGTGGCCTCTTCCTAAGGCCCGTCTCATCCATGTCACCAGATAGGGACAGATCCAGGTGTTATATCTAGACTTGAGTCCAGAGACAGAAATCTGTGGTCCCTTCCTGAGGTCTGCTTAGATAAGCAATTCTCCATGTACAGAGCGGACCAAACCTCCATATTGGATTGAATGGTGGCCTTCAACATATACCCAGTTCCTTTTATACAAGTTGTGGTCAATTTCAACATTACATTGGTGCATGTTACTTGTTTGAGAAAAATGATTTGCCGAGAAAATGTTTTTCCTGGATTATCAGGATGGGTGTTAAGTGCAGTCCTATGTTACCTCTGAGAAAGACAGAAGGGGAGAAGGAAGATGTAGAAACTAGAAACAAAGAGGCACTGTAACCGAGGAGATAGAAATCACATTGTTGCAGCATTTGATTACCAGTATTCAACTTTTTACCCTTAAAACACTGTCATTTCCACATAACTCTAAAGCATTTTATCACCCCTGGTGACATCCCTATATAATTTATTGCATAAATGTGAATCTTTTTGACCTTGTCAATGTTCTAATTTAATGAATAAATTTCATGTTTTGTTATTGCTCATCCGGGACCTCCAAGTCTATCCTGGTGTATTTAGTATTTACGCATTTTCCAGCTCTGTGATTTTAAGTTGTGTATTGTGACTTAAACAATAACATGCGCTCCTGACATTGATGGAAGATTAGTATCTATTTTTCTGTTATTGTGAATAAAACTGTTTGAATACTCTTCTCCTTGTCTTCTGAAGGAAAAAAAAAAACTAATTATATACTTGGGGTGGAATTATTGGCTGTAGCAGAATAACTTACATTTTTGGAGTAGTTCACACGAGGTTTTCTAAGTGACTGAACCATTTTAAATTCCCATTAAATATTCCCACCACTGCACTTCACTCCAAAGCATTTTCTGTTATCCTGATAATCTAACAGTTCTAAAATATTATTTAGTTGGTGTTCATTTCTCTCGTTATGTTTAGAGTCACTTCACATATTATGGACCATTTATGAAATATACGTATTTATAATAGCTCCACTGAGCTTATTTTTAAAGTATCAATTCCTAATAGCTTTTACCCACCTATAATAAAAGACTTTATTATATATAACAGCTATTATATATTATCAAATCTATTCTTAGAAATGTGTCTCCTTTAGCAAGTGTGTTACAGTAGTTAGACGATCCCTTGAAGTGCTTGCTTTTAAGATGCATTAATTTGTTATTTGCCTCATGGTCTGTGCTCAGTAGGTCTTAATATTGAAACCCTTATTTGCTCCATAAAGGATTTATAATCTTGCCTTTCCTAATTGAAGTTGACCATGTGAAATTGATTTTTGCTTTTCATGTGAAAAATAAATCAGATTAATTTTTATTCCTTATCACTTTTTATTAGATAGTCCATTCATGTACTCCAATGTTAGTTCAACAATTAAAGAATTTTATTTCACTGTTCATGTTTTCTCTATGCTCTTTTCTAAACATGATTGTGCTATCTCAGCACGAACATTACTTACTTTGATGATTGTAGCCCACCCTCCAGATAAAGTATGGCAGCTTTCCTGTAATAGCAAACAATCCCTTGAAATTTTACTTAAAATCCTAGAGTTACCAGCTTCACGGAAAAATGTATTTCTATTAATTTACAGTTTTCTGCAACAATATTGAAAACCAAAACCCTTAAATATATATATGACATTTTGTGTGATATATCTCTCCACATGATGAAGAGTTGGAGAACAGAATCAAAATTTTGCTGAATGATTCTCTTTGCAAACCAAATTGTTCACAGACAGAAGCCTTTGTGAACTGAGGCATTACCGTACATTCTTCTTAATTTTTTTCTTTTCTGGAGTGATATACTGTATATAAATTATATTACATCATTCCATAATTAGAAATGTGTCTAATTATACAGGACAGGCTACTACTATGAAGGAATACAGGAAGATACAGAAAGACAGGCTACTACTATGAAGGTTTGAAGTTTGGAAAACCTGGTAGAAAAACTCTGAAAAGGGGAGTATTTTGCTTTCAAATGCTCCCTACTCATTGAGTAGCTATCTATCATCTCCTTTTCGCTCTCCTTCACCACTTTTATTTATTTTTTATTTTTTTTAATTTTATTTTTTTAACCAAGAACATATATTGGTACATTGTACATATATTGATCACATTCATCATGTTTGTTTTGTACCTGTACATGGTGTCTCTTGGCTCTCCCCCTCTTCCCCACCCCTCCCTTCTGTTCCCTCCATCCCTATTTACAGCAGGTTTATTCACAATTCTCCATGATTTCCCTTTCCCTTTTCTTTCCATTTTTTCCCTTCCTGCTTTTCCCCCTTCCCTCTTTCTAGTACTCCTCTCCTTTGTATGTTATCTTCCTTTTATATAATATCCATTACACCACTTTGTCCTTATTTACCGTTATGGTTTCTCATCAGAGAAACAATTTGATGTGTGCTCATGAGTGTCTGATTTTTTTCTCTTAAG
>QZML01000445.1:43726-95219 GCA_016801275.1 Hystrix brachyura
CTGGACCAGCCTACATTCCCACCAACAGGACCCCAAGTCCATGGCCGGTGAGTGAAGGCTGAGCAGTGCTCTAAAATAGAGACCCATGGCTTTTCATAACTGCTGTTCTTTCTGGGGTAAGAAGAAATCTGAGCTTTGTTTTGATTTGCATCTCTCGAATGAGTAGTGATGTTGAACATTTTTTCATGTATTTGCCATTTTTATTTCTTCATCTGAGCAATGTTTATTCATTGAAGATGCCCATTTTTGGATTGGGGGGTTGATATTTTCAGTTCTTTATATATTCTAGAGGTTAGACCTCTGTCTGAGGGACTGCTGACAAAAATTTGGGGACAAAAAAATTGTGTTTTGTACCCATGTATTTAAGACATATTTCCACACTTAAAATAGGAATCAGTCTTCCAAGTATAAGCAATTACAAAGAGATCACTTTATTTGTAACTTAAAGACAATATGGGAATGTGTTAAAAATGTTGGGTATGTGGATGCAAAGTCGTGAAACAGAGATGAGCAGGAGAAAAGGGAGAAAATGAATGCCGCGTGCTTGGCCTCAGGGGTCAGGAGAACCTTCGCCCTGAATCCCTCACCTGTGCAGCGTTTTTCTTCACGGACAGTCCTCCTGGGAGGAGAGTAACAGCCAAGTCCCGGCTCAGCGAGGGGCTTTGGGAATTATCTCTCAGGAATGTGGAGGCCAGAGCAGCCACCGAGTCATCGCACTCAGCAGCCCGGCTTCAGTCTGGAAACGTACCTGAGCCTCTTCCCAGAGATAAACATTCCTTTATTTGTATTTAAAAAAATATTTCACTTATTTATTGAGTATTAGTACATATATGTGATCCATAGTGAATCCGTTCATTGTGGGCATTAAGTGCATCTTATTCTTTCTCCTCTTCTTCCTCCCTCTGTCTTCCCTCTATCCCAGGTCCCCTTCCTGACTGCTAACGCTCTACATCCCTGTCTCCTCTTGTCTAACTTTTATTTTGCTCTTTACAGTGTTTATACTTTGGGTTTCTCATGTGAGAGCAAACGTGCAATGAGATGATGTTCTGACCAGGTCCCGCTCACATGTTTGGTCTCTCCGCCCTCCCTGAGGACAGATCCTCCAACCTCGATACCCAGGTAAGACGCTGAACATCAGGCTCTTGAAGCCAGACAGGTACCTCAGTGTCCCTCAGCTAACACACTGGCGATGGGACTGTGTCTTCTAGAATTTTATCGTGGGAATGAGGAAAATTAAGAGCCAAGAGAGGGAGCCTGCTGATGGGACGCCACCACCCACCAGTCTCCTGTCTGTTGTCCTCCTGACACATTGTGATATAAGCGGGCACCGGGACTCGCCTGTCTTTCATTCTGCTCATCTCACACTGTGTAAAAGGACGGGCTTATGTCCTCCAGAGCAGAATCTGTGTCTTCTCAAACTTATGACTGCTGCAAACTATTCTGAGATTTATGTGCATTCTTGTGGTGCTGTTGAGCAAGGATTATGATGGGTGTATTAATTGGTAAGACTGTGGTGATAACTAAGGAGCACAGATGGAGGGCTGAGCAGTAGACATTTATTTTATTAATTTGAAAAGCTAGAAGTCCAGAAATCGTTCAAAAATCTAGAAGTTGAGAGATCCAGGCATCTCTAGATATGGTTTTCAAACACATTCCCACAATCTCCTGCTGCTGCTTGTGGTCTATTCATTTTATTCTTTTCATTTTTTTCCTCAAGATTTGTCAGTAACATGAAAGCCAGAAACCAAACAGGCATTTCAGAATTCTGTCTCCTGGGACTGACAGAAGACCCAGAGCTGCAGCCCCTCATCTTCAGCCTCTTCCTGGCCATCTACTTGGTCACCCTCCTGGGAAACCTGCTCATCATCCTGGCCGTCAGCTCTGACTCCCGCCTCCACACCCCCATGTACTTCTTCCTCTCCAACCTGTCCCTTAATGACATCTGTTTAAGCACAACCACGATCCCCAAGATGCTGGTGAACATCCAGTCACAGGATCAGAGCATCACTTACACAGGCTGCCTCTCGCAGATGAGCTTTACCCTGACTTTTGCTGGTTTAGAAAGTTGTCTCCTTGCAGTGATGGCCTATGACCGCTATGTGGCCATCTGCCACCCTCTGAGGTACACGGTCCTCATGAACTCCCGCCTGTGTGTCCTGCTGCTTCTGGTCTCTGTGCTCATTAGTGTGGTGGACGCCCTGCTGCACACCCTGATGACACTGCGGCTGTCCTTCTGTGCAGACCTGGAAATCCCCCATTTCTTCTGTGAACTTGCTGCACTCATCAAGCTCGCCTGTTCCGATACCCTCATCAGTAATATCCTGGTGTATTTTGTGGCTAGTCTTTTTGCTGCTGTTCCTGTCTTTGGGATTATTTTCTCCTATATTCAAATTGTGTCCTCCGTTTTGAGGATCCCGTCATCAGGAGGGAGGCATAAAGCCTTTTCCACCTGTGGGTCGCACCTGTCTGTTGTTTCCTTGTTCTACGGGACATCATCTGGGGTGTACATCAGCTCTGCAGTTACTGATTCAGGCAGGAAGACTGCGGTGGCCTCAGTGATGTACTCTGTGCTCCCTCAAATGCTGAATCCCTTTATCTACAGCCTGAGGAGCAGGGACATGAAGGAAGCCTTGAGGAAACTCCTTGGTAAGACAGCTTCTCTTCTACGATGTATCACTTGCTTTCAAATTGTGTTCCTAGAGGAAGTCACAGTGGAAAGATTCTTGGTGAATCAGAATGCTTGACTGTTTTGGTCACTATGTAAATTTCAAATGTTGAGATGACATACTGACCAGGTGAGCTTAAACTTGGCTTGAATCCTGACTTTGCTGTAGGTTTATGTCTTTTATGTTTGATAAATGACTTCAGTTCTCTAAACAGAAGTTTTGTGCTCAGTTTCCAGAGAAGTAAAAACTAAAGCAACATATGCAGTTTTAGCAAAATTTTCACAGTGCAATTTCAGGAAAGGCAAATTGGAGAAGGTAAACCGGGCAGAAAAATGCAAGTCAAGCCATGATCATATCTGGAGAATAGCTTTCCCTGGGTCATTTAGTTAGGGCCCCGTGAAATCTTTGTGTAAATACTGTTGTGGGGGAAAGGAGGTGAGATTTGTCTCCTTTGAAGTAAATACTGGGCAGAATGTACCTTTCTCCAGTAATAACAGCATTCACCACACCCAAGTCACTTGTAGGCCTCATATTTTGACATTGTACCTGGAAACACAAAGCTAACTATGCTTTACCCAATGACTTAGTGAGCAGTCTTCTGTTTATTCTTCATCTCTCAGAAGATATATGACTAGTCAGTGCTGAAGGGACATACTGTAAATATCTCTAAAGTAAACATCTGTAGTGTTGAGTAAATAAATCCAAGTAAAATAAATACTTGAAGTCATCGTGTTTTGAGTATATTTGTGTGTATAAGTGTGTGTGTGTGTGTGTGTGGTGTTGTGAACACATGAGAAGGACAATTTCCTTCTCCTTTTAAGTAACTGCCATTCACTAACTAATATACATCACAGTTAATCAGTTTTTGTAAGGTTTTATATGTTGTAAAGAAATTGAAATCCACATTTCTTCATTCATTCTTCAATCTGTAAATACCTTCGTTGACTCCACATTCCGGATCTTATAAATAGTGCTTCACTAGACGCGGCAGTGCAGGTGTCTCTTGGGTATAACGAGTTCCTTTCCTTAGGATGTAAACCCAGCAGTGAAATTGCTGCATCATGCGGTAGTTGTATTTTCAGTTTATAAGCAACGTTGTCCTCTTCTTTTGATTTCTAATAAAGTCTTTGTGGACTCGTTGACACTATACAAAGATACTAATCAAATACTTTAATACGTTCACTTCTCTTTTCTAGCTCAACTCTGTCCTCTGTAGTTTGAATATTTGATGATAGTTGCTTTTGTTATATGTTCTTGGTTTCAAAGAGGCTTTATTGAATATTTAACCATTAAATATTTCATTGACTTTATTTCTAATATGCCATATACTGATTTAAATCATTTCTTCCATTCTCACTTTTTATTTTTTATTATCATGAAGAGGTGTTTCTTTTTTTCAAATATTTCCTCTGTCAATGGATAAAATATACAGTAATGTTTTCCACCTTACAAATTAGCTGAATCATATAGGAGATGCCTAATGTGCACATTTTTGTGTGCATGCATGCGTATATTTATGTATTCATTTAGCAAAAATCAAATGAAGCACACTATTGCTGTCCCTATTTATGCTGATTATACAACTCTTCAGAGATGATGGAAACCATTGTATGTGGAGCATTCACCCATGAGAAGAAAATAGATGACACACAAAAAATGGTGAGTGTAGTTGATACAGGGGTGTGCCCCTGGACCTCCTGTCAGGAGAGATGGAACCATCACCCCAGCTGCTGGGAGTCTGTGGCGAACAGCTCATCTCTTATCTTGCACACTCCTTTTGGGCTTTCTCAATATAAAAAAATCACCACAGCTCAGGCTCCTTGCCCTTCCTGACATTGCACTGATGACTAAACTATGCAGTCTCAAGGCTCAGCTCACTTACTGCCTCTCGGGAAAATTTTAAAGGTGAATCTCTGTCTCCACAAGGCCCTGGGGGGTCGGAAGACACTGTTTAGGAGGGTCACAGCTGACTATATCCCTCACTGGTCTCAATTTTCCATCTTTTATCTTTCTCAGGATTTCACACCATGCACACACCCTGCTTGTCACTACCAATCTCTGTCTCAAAATTTTTTTCCCAGATATTCCAACTTAATTTAACAAGAAAATTTTGGCCTTTCGGGTGATGAGAAATGCTATGAATTAAGTATTTTGGGAAATAGAATGAGATCATGTTGAAGAATTAGAATTTTGTAGAGGTCAAGATGGTTCATTAAGATGATGGTTTCTGAGAAAATCACAACATAATCAAGTGAATGATGCGGTTATGTACAGATAGAACAAATATTGTACTTTTCTGCTGAAGCCGAATATCTCGGAATCCACTCTACTCTTGTGTTCCTTGCCTCACTTCTATTTCTGATGTTCTGATAACAATCTTGTGCAGAGTACCCAGGGATATGTTTTACATATACCAAATTTGCCTACTTTTGACACCTCGTGGGTTGGATTTCTTAAATGACTTAGAGCAGATGCCTTGTCTATATTATTTGAAATTGTCCTTGAATCTCAAAGCCGACTCTCCAAATGCTTGAAAGATCCTCTGTCTGTTGAATCTCTGTGTGTGGTGATGTTCTGTGCACAGCTACACTACTGATAAGTGTACATTGCTTTGCTTCCAAGACAACCTACTTGTCGTATTTCTTTCAGAGAAACATGTTCAGCTGTCTATGATCTCAGCCAACCCCAACACTCCCATTAGTGCAGCGCTCACTAACTCTTGGACAGAGATGTGGAATTTCCCTCATCTACCTTCTGAATCATGCTTTCCGATTGGTTAGCTCACTCCAATTACATCCAATGCAAATATAGGTATTTTTTTTCCTTTTTTATTTAATTTACCAAGATCATGTATTGGTACATTGTAGATGTCCATAATGATCACATTCTTCATAGTTAATTTGTACCTATGAAAGTATTTTAATAATAAAGTTGTTCTCCAGACATCTTACCCTACTCTAACCATATTGTAGGCTCATCTCTTCTCCCATCATAGAAAAACATCCCGAAGAGGACCTCTGTGTTCTCTTTCCTCAATTCTTTTATTTAGTTCCTCTAATATATTTTCTGAAGCGTATCTGAGCACTTCTGATTGAGTTTTCACCTCAAAGTTTCACAGTCGCCCTGGCCAGTCACTAGTGAGGTCTCTGCCCCTGAATTCGGTTATCAGCTTCTGTTGCTCTATGACCATAGAGTGCACCACAAATCCACACCCCGATTCAACATTTGGGGTGTTTATTTCCTTGGAGGCTTTTCTTACATTTTCACAGTCTCTAGTCCACAACCTGGAATGAAGGCAGCACTCAATTCATGAGTTCACCCATATTTCTCAAATGAAGAAGTTATGCCTCCACCTTTATTAACTAATCTCCTGCTGAACATTGTGTACTCATTCCTACAAAGAGGAAGCACTTTCTCACGTACTTTAGAACCCTTTGGCTTCAGTCAGCTACCAGGACATACTGATAATATCCTTATGTTTTCTGACCAGCATAAGTGTGTTGTATTTCTTCATGTTCCTGTTTTATTTGTCATACGTGGAAAAACTGACTGTGTTTTATAAGCCCATGGAAGTGTTAGTACATTTGACTCGTTTTCTAAAATCATCAGGGTAAGATGTTGAAGAAACTTATCACGGGTCTATCTTTCCATGAATTGCAAGTTATATATGTAGTAAATTATAAATTAATATTAATGCAGTTTAAATATTGTAAAATAATTTGACAAACATAACATAGAAATCTTGATGCACAGAAGCTTTTAAAATCACCACTAACATGGAACATCAATTCTATGTCTAAAATTGCCATCAAAATCTACCTGAAATGACTGAGTTTATGGTGAAATCTGCTCACTTCTGCCTTTTGGTGGCTTTGTAATTGAAATAGCATCTAAACTAAAAAATGAAAAGAGGGAAGGAGGAGGAGAAAGCCGTAAAAAGAATTAAGTTGTGTTGTGTACGTGCACTCACTCTCCATGGTGAATGCAATCATTATGTGCATAAACATGTAGTAACAAAAACAAAAATAAAAGTAAATGAAGAAATGTAAATTCAACTCACTGTCTCTTTATGTGAAGAAAACTGTTCAATATATTATCACAAAATTAAGAAATTATCTGTCCCACTTTAAACAAGGAGTCAGGGTCCTGCCTATATTTTAGCCATCAGCAATCCTCATAGAATGTAGACAAGGATACTCTGTGTTAAATATAAAGAGCAAAATTAAGATTCAGCCAACACCATGATACCCTAGAAAATATGCCGCATATGGATTTTATAATGTTTGTCTAATAATTAGTTACAGCATTTCCTCTCACAAATAGGGCACATATTTTATTATCTAGACTAGAACCCAAGGCATCCGGATGTCATGAAATCAGTGGAGACGGCTTAATTTGTAACAAGAGAAACGCTGGCATTATGAGAGAAGTGGCCCACGCTGCGTGTACGAGGTCAGTGGAATGCAGATGAGCAGGAACAATCAGGAACAATGGAGGCAGGAACAATGGAGAAAGCAGAACGGTGTACAGCTGGTCTCAGGACTCAGGAGAGCAGCCATCCCCAAATCTTCACCTTCATGTTTTGGTCTTCAAGGACATTTCCTCCTGGGATGAGGGTGATCAAGAAATAGCTGGCCTAATGAGGAGCTTGGATATGGAGGCCCCAGAGATATGGAGACTACAGGCGTTGACTTGAGAGCTCGGCCCAGGCAGGAAGTAACTGCTGAGTGTTCTCCCAGAGATGATCCGGGAACCCCCAGAGATGATCCAGGAACCGGTTCACTCGTGTAGTCAGTCTGCATTTCCTGTGGACACATCTTCCCCCTTCAGTACTCAGGTGAGACGTTCAGCATCATTCCTCTTGCAGCCAAACAGGAAACAGAAAACTTCATGCTTACTGTTCTGAAAATAAGTGGTTATTTTATGAGAATTTCATCTTTCAAGAGGAGAGGAGCGCATAAGGTGATGAGGGAGGTGTCCCTAATGCCTCTTTTCTCTGACATTGTCTCAACACAGTGTCACATATGTGTGAGCCAGTAAGCACCTAGCTCTCATTCTACCTTTCCATTCTGGACGAGGATATATCCCACCTCCCTCAGAGCAGAAATCTTCCTCTTCTCAAATATAATGAGTGCTACAAAACATTTGGACATATGCTAGTATTGTAATCCTGGTATTGAGCACTGGGTTTTGTGAGTGTGTTAGTTACTGGGGAATAAACAATCGAGAATGTGATGTGCAACAATGGAAAATTATTTTCTCCCAGCTAAATTTGGGGGCTTAATTCCTAAGACCAAGCAGGATGGCTCCTAGGCATGTTTTCTAGCATGTTCTTAAATTGTTGGTGTTGGTGTATACATATATGTGTTGCTGTATATATATTTTTTCTTCTCACTACTTCTTCTCCATTAGATTCATCCACATCATGCAAAATAGAAACAAAACAGTTGTTTCAGAATTTCTTCTTCTAGGACTGACAGACGATGAAGAACTGCAGCCCCTCATCTTCAGCCTGTTTCTGTCCATCTACCTGGTCACCCTCCTGGGAAACCTGCTCATCATCCTGGTCATCAGCTCTGACTCCCACCTCCACACCCCCATGTACTTCTTCCTCTCCAACTTGTCCTTTACTGATATGTGTATAAGTACCACCACAATCCCAAAGATGCTTCTGAACATCGGAACACAGGATCAGAGCATCACCTACACGAGGTGCCTTGCTCAGACCACCTTTGTCTTGACTTTTGGTGGTTTGGAAAGTTATCTCCTCGCAGTGATGGCCTATGACCGATACGTGGCCATTTGTCAACCTCTAATGTATAGCATCATCATGAGCCCACAATTTTGTGCTCAGCTTGTTCTGGTCTCACTGTCCATTGGTATTGTGGACGCCCTGCTCCACACCCTGATGGTGCTGCGGCTGTCCTTCTGCACAGACCTGGAAATCCCCAACTTCTTCTGTGAGCTTGCTCAGGTCATCAAGCTGGCCTGTTCTGACACCCTCATCAATAACATTCTCATATATGTTTCAGCTTGCACATTTGCTGCTGTTCCTGTCTCTGGAATCATTTTCTCTTACGTTTATATTGTGTCCTCTATCTTGAGAATGCCATCCTCAGAAGGAATGTATGAAGCCTTTTCCACCTGCAGCTCTCATCTCTCAGTTGTCTTCTTGTTTTATGGGACAGTTTCTGGAGTCTACATCAACTCTGCAGTGACTGACTTGCCCAGGAAGACTATGGTGGCTTCAGTGATGTACTCTGTGGTGCCTCAAATGCTGAACCCCTTTATCTACAGCCTGAGGAACAGGGACATGATGGAAGCCTTGAGGAAACTCATTGGTAGGAAATTCATTGCTTCCCTTCTGTGATGTTTTATTTGCTTTAAACTTCAGTTTCACGAGTAAGTAAATGTAACAGGATTCCTAGTGAGGAAAATACCAGAATGTTTGGTTACTTCACTACATTCTCCATTCTTCTAGAATGACAAGATAACGTAATGACTAGGTGCCTTTCATCTTGTCTTGAAACCTGAAGTTTCTTTGTGCCCAATTCTGTGATTGTTGGTACATTATTTCAATTTTCTTAATGCAGTTTCTTAGTTCAGGTTTCACAGAAACAGGGGATTTTGTTTTAATAAATTTTGTTGTGGAGGCTTAGAAAAATATGTGCTAGAGAAACCCTATAGAGTTGAAGAAATATTACAGCAAAGCTGAGTCATATCGAGTTCAGAATTTCTCCTTGATTGTGGGGTTTCAGCCTGAGCATTTAATCTTAGTGTAATGACTACTCAGAGGGAATGTATTGGATATTTGAAGCCTGTGAGACAATTACTGCGACTTGCAGTGGCCTCCTGCAACCCCCTGAAGGTAGAGTGTCAGCATCTATAAAATTTATGTGGTTAGAGTCTATCAGTGCCTGGAGAAGATTGTGAGATAGTTGAAACTCCTTAGTGAATGTACTCCTGGCCCCCATAAGGAAAAAAAATATTTACCTTCAATATGTTGTAATAATAGACTGTCACCTTTCATTACAAGGAGTTCCAAGGCAAGCAACGTAATAACTCAGGGCTTCTCTCTGTCCTGCATGAGGAGGCCTCTTTCTAAGGCCAGTCTCATCAAAGTCACCAGATATAATGACAAATCCAGACATTATACCTGGACTTGATGCCAGAGACAGACATGTGTGGTCCCTTCCTGAGGTCTGTTACGATAAGTAATTCTCTGTATACCAAGTGGAATGAACCTCCATAGTGGATTGGACAGTGGCCTTCAAAATATGCTCAGTTCCTTTTACACTAAGTTGTGATAAATTTAATCATTACATAGGTACATGCCACTTGTTTGAGAAAAGATGATTTGCTGAGAAAAAGTTTTTCCTGAATTATCAGGATGGGTGCTAAATGCAATCACATGTTTCTTCTGAGAAAGACAGAAAGGGAGAAAGAAGAGGTAGAAATAAGCAGGCACTGTAACCATGGAGATAGAAATCACATTATTGCAGCCTTTGATTACCAATATTCAATGATTTTTACCCTTAAAACACTGTCATTTTCTTTTTTTTATTTATTTTTTATTTTTTATTTATTTATTTATTTATTTATTTATTTTTTTAATTTTAAACCAAGAGCATGTATTGGTACATTCTACATACATTGATCACATTCATTACATTTATTCTGTACCTATACATGGTGCATCTTGGTTCTCCCCCTCTCCCCCGCCCCTCCCCTCTCCTCCCTCCCCCCCATTTATATCAGGTTCATTCATCATTTTCCATATTTTCCCTTTCCCCTCTCTTTCCCCTGTTGCCTTTCTGCTTTTCCCCTTCTTTCTTTCTAACACTCCTCTCCTCTGCACACCATCCTCCCTCTATACAATATCTATTACACCTCTTTGTCCTTATTTACAATTATGGTCTCTCATATCAGAGAAACAATTCGATGCGTGCTCACGAGTGTCCGATTTATTTCACTTAAGAGTATGTTCTCAAGAAACATCCATTTATATACGAATGACTCTAGTTTATCCTTTTTTAAGGCAGTGTAGTACTCCATAGTGTAGAAAAACCACACTCATATATTTTCATGGCTCTGTAATATAGGAATCTTTAGCACTCTTTATAATTATTTATTACAGCTTACTAAAATTGTTATTCATTTATGACATTTATTCAATCTGTCATTCATTTATGTATTTATCCAAAAATATTTATTTATCATGTATTTCATACTGATCTAGGAACCATGGATACAAATAGGGAATTGTCTGCCCACCCATGAGATTAGTATATAAAGGTAAAAAGACAAGCATTCATAGTAAAAGGTTTGTGCTGTAACATGTAATGTGTGTATGACAAAAGACTGAGCATAGGCGTGATAAGCCTTTTTGTGACATTTGAATTGAGATTTGAGGGATGAGTTGGCCTTTGCAAGAATAGTAAACTGCTACTAGATATGAAATGAGACCCGTACGGGCGAAGACACAGAAGCAAGACAGAGCTCTGCGACTTCAATGTTGTGCAGCACAAAATTTAAGGGAGAAAAGACAACACTGTCATTTTCATATAACTCTAATGTATTTCATCACCTCTGGAGATATCCCTATAGAATTTATTGCATAAATATGCATCTTTTTGACCTTGTTAATGTTCAAAATGATTGAATGAATTTCATCTATTATTGTGACTGTCATTCAGGACCTCCAAGGCAATCATGGTGTGTTCATTTTCCTGCTTTGTGTTTTTAAGTTGTGTACTGTGACTTAAAAAACTATATGCACTTCTCACATTGATGGAATATTAGTATCTATTTCTCTGCTATTGTGAATAAAACTGTTTGATTATTGTTCTCCTTTTCTTCTGAAGGAAAAAAAAATAAAGATAATTATAAACTTAGGGTGAAATTACTGGCTATAGCACAATAGCTTTCATTTTTTTGGGTAGCTCTCAAGAGATTTTTCAAGCGACTGAACAATTTTAAATTCCCATTAAATATTCCCACTACTCTACTTCCACCCAAAGCATTTTCTGTTATCCTGGCAATCTAATGGTTATAAAATATTATTTGGTTAGTGTTCATTTCTCTTATGATGTTTAAAGTCACTTCACATATTATGGGCCATTTATGAAATATACATATTTATAATACTTTCACTGAGCTTATTTTTAAAAAATCAGTTCCTAATAGCTCTTATCTACCTGTAATAGCAGTCTTCATTATACATAATATATATTATATGTTATCAAATCTGGTCTTTGGGAATGTGTCTCTTTAGCGTGTGTGTTACCGTAGTCAGTAGATCCCTTCAACTGCATGATTTTAAAATGGATTAATTTGTTATTTCCCTCATGGTCTATGCTCAGTAGGTCTTAATTTTGAAACTCTTACTTTGTTCCATAAAGGACTTATAATCTTGCCTTCCCTAATTGGAGTTGACCACATGAAATTTATTTTTGCTCTTCATGTGGAAAATGAATCAAATTAATTTTTATTACTTGGTAATTTTAATTCAATAGTCCATTCATTTACTCTAATGCCAGTTCAGCAATTAAAAAAGCATCTCATTTCATTGTTCGTGATTTCTCTACCCTCTTTTCTAAACACTTAGGATTGTATTATCTCAATACAAATATTACTTGCTTTGATGATTGTAGGCCACCTTCCAGCTAAAGTACAGTAGCTTTCCAGCAATAGCAAACAATCCCTAGAAACTTTCACTTACAACCCTACAGCTATCAGCTTCACATGATAAATGGTTTTCTATTAATTTACCATTTTCTGCAACAATATTGATAATGAAAACACTTAAATATAAGACATGTAATGTGTGACGTATACATACTTGCATACATATATATATATATCTCCACAAGATGCTGGAGTTTGAGAACAAAATAAAAACTTTGCTGAATGCTTTGCTTGCAAACCAAATTGTTCACAAACAGAAGTGTTCATGAACAGAGGCATTACTGTACATTTTTAATTTTTTTTCTTTCCTTGAGTGGCATAATATATATAAAATATACTCCTTTATTCCATACATATAGGACTACAGGAAGACAGGCTACTACTATGAAGTTTGGAAGTTTGAACAACTTGGTAGAAAAATTCTAAAAAGGAAAGAAAATACTTGTTAAATAATCCATGTAGACTACAGAGAACATGTTAGAAACTTGTTGATAATATGCAAAAGAGAGCAAGAGTCACTAATCCATACATAGAATTTGCTTTAAATGATTACAGATTTGTAATACACTCATTGATTATCTGTGGTATTAGGTAGATTAAGATATATTTACATAGAGCGATGATAAGTAAACCTCTTCTCCATTTCTATCTAATCTAGTTTTTGAGTTGAACTGACTTCCTTCTTCCTGGTATTGCTAGCAGCATAGTTGTGAGTCTCGAGGTATCCAGAAAAGAAACTTGCAGTCCACAACAGAACAAAGCCGTGTCCATATGTGAGGGACACTGTGATGGATGGGAGCAGAAAGACAGAGTGGAGTAAGGCTGGTGCAGGCATGAGGTCCCGGGCAGAAGGACATCCAGCAACAGGATGGGGAGTGAAAGAAGATTCTAAAGTTCATGTCTCACTTCCTCAACTAATTACGTCAATAGTGTTACAAAAGACTGATTGTATACTTGACATGTGAATTCCTTACCAGGCTATTTGTATGCATTAAATATTTGAACTCCCTCCATGAGAACAACTACTGAAGCACGCAGGCACGATTTGCTCAGTGTCTTATTTCTGCCTTGCAGTATTCCTCCACTTTCTCCTCCCACAGCCTCACAAGCAGCCTGGATATTAGTGTGAGTCTGTCTCATCTCAAAACTCAGTTTAGGATACAACCAAAATGTCTGCTTTTTCTTAACTGTTATAAAAACGCCAGGCAAATCATCCTGATTTACCTTAATTTCTGGCTTTTTTTTTTTTTTTTTTTTTGGAAAAAGATGTGCTGTGTATTGTCTCAGGCGAGCAATGTGTTGTCTTGTAGTACCTGGTGAAAGTAATATCAACATAGTAGACACCACAACTGGAGGGTTGACGAAGTACGTTCTCAGGGGCTGAGGTGGGTCCTGGGTTAAATCTGCTGCTTGCTACAGCAGGAATTGTTGACCGGGAAGATGCAGGGAAACCCCAGGGGCCTTTAGTTTTCAAAAAACACGTGGTGCAATCACCTTGACTCATTAGGATGCCCAGTCCTACAGACTCTGAGGTTCTATCATGTGGGAAATGGTGGTTCCTGGAGCCCGAACTCCTAGCTCCAAATCCCTTTACCAACATCACACCTACTACAGTCTCATGTGTGTCCATAAATTAATTGCTTTATGTTTGACTTCCCACAAGATTGTGGGTGAAATGGAGGCAAAAGACATACTTAATTCATAAAGCTGTTGAAAGAATAAAATCAATTAGTATCTTTAAAGTGCTGAAAACTGTACCTAGTAACAAAGATCTCCAAGTGTTAGTACTGGTGGTCAGAGCCATCTATCACAATTATTGTATTTATTCTCATGATTTAGTTCCACAAATTGGTATTTTCCCATGTTTTGGAGTGACCCATGTTTTAGAATAGTCTGTTTTCGATGCAACATATTCAGAACATGATAATGTGCTTCCCTCCATTTGTAACGCCTATTATATTTAAGAGCTATTACATCTTACCAATTACTTGAAGATAAAAAATTACTCTCCTGAGATGTTATCTGACAAATCTTTGTCTTGAAAAAAAACAAGTGGAGAAAGGGCAATATGTGAGATTCTGTATTTTAGGATTTTTGCTTAGAACAAAATGGTCAGTGTTTTACAATGATGAGTTTCAAGTGTGGTATCAAAACCAGCAGAAGCAGCATTTGGGAATATTTTAGAAGCAAAACCTTCAACCGACATCCAATTTTCTGAATCTGACGTTCTAGGTGTGGAGCTCAACACTCTTTGCATTTTCTGACTCATCCTACTGATTTTCATGCAAGATGCCAGTTGAGAATCACTGACATAAAACCCAGAAACAATATTTTGGTTGTGGTTTTCCTGTTAGCTTGTGATGTGGGAGAAATTCTCAAAGAAAAATGTGGTGCATCAAATTGGTTGATTTGTATCCGTCATTACACGTGTTGAACAGCCCTTGCATGGGATGGAAAATTAACACTTACTTGTTTTGCATGGCTTCTGAATTTAAAAAATTGATTTGCAACATTTATTAAAGGAATTTTACATTTTGTTCTTCAAAGATACAGGCTTGCAATTTTCTCTAGCTTGCTGTCTTTTCTTGTTTCAGTAGGAGTATAAAAATAGCGTTCTGAATGGAGTTTGGATTGTTTGCTCTTCTTGAAATTTAGCATGATTTTGAGAGTAACTGATACAAGTTCTTAGCTGGTGCATATCTGTAATCCCAGCACTCTGGGAGGCTGCTGTAGGAGGATCACAATTTCACGCCCAACCTGGGCAACCTAGTAAATTCGAAAGACTCTCAAAATTAAAAAAAAAAAAAAGAAGAAATTAAAGGACTGGATTTAGCTCAGTATGAAGAGTCGGGGTACAGTGGACACTGTGGTGGGCTACTGGGTCTCCTGTCAAGGAGGCTGGACGTGTTCCAGCTTTTGGAAGAGCTGCTGGAAGACAGACCTGAATTTTCTGCCCATCTCTGGCACAGCCTAACAGAGAGACACGGTGGTCAAGGTCCTGCTCCCTTCCCGGGGTTGCAAGTAATGACAGATGAGTGCACAGTTGGGAGACTTGGTGTGCCCTTGATGCAAGTTGACACAATTCTTTTTGGGGGAGGGGTGCTGGGGATCGAACTCAGGGCCTTGAGCTTGCTGGGGAAGCACTCTACCACTGAGCTAAATCCCCAATCGGCACAATTCTCAAGGTCATCTCGTCTCCAAAATTCCTTTCCAGGTCAAGAGACACTGACATCCGGAGAATATGACAGGTCAGGCTGTCTGTGTCCTTGTCTTGTTCTTCCCCATTTCTCCTCCAGTGGCCGACCTCATGTGCACACCCTGGCACACCTGTGCACAAGAATCTTCGCCTCCGAAGTTCTCTCCCAGGTAGCTGATGCCAAAGAAAAATCAGACTCTGAGAAATACTGTGGAAAGTAGACTTCAGTATATTGGGTAAGAAAATTTGGAAATACGGCCCTGTACAATAGCACGTAAGGAGGAGCCTCCTTGAGCTGTTGATGGATGAGCACAGACCTGATCAACATTCCAGCCTGAGTGACACAGTTCACAGAGTGTGAACCAATCTTGTTTGCAGTACAAGTCAGTGTTTTCTAATGCAATATCCATTTGTATTCCTTGATGGATTTTCTGTTCTGAAATTCTTTTAGTAATTTTTGGGAGTCAAGGTACTATGTATAGTCCTTTCATGAGCTAGTCTTGACTGACTAGCATGGAGCATGACTACCAGGCCAACAGCTGGCTCAGTTATTTTTTCCTTGGATGCTTTGGTAAAACTCTCTACCTGTTCCAAGTCCACAGTCAGAAGTCCAGGGCAGTGCTCAGCTCCTGCGTTCATGCATATTTCCAAAGTCTGCCTCCTTCCTTGGCAACTCATGTTGTCCTAGCACATTGAGTCTGGATTATCTGGAAACAGGAAGTACTTTCTTCCTATAAAGATGAATCCACTGAGACCCTTTGTTTCTTCCCATTTAACTTGTTATGTCTGAGTTATTTTTGTTGTCTTCAGGACTTTATGTCATTTTTGTATTTACTGTTCTCTTTTTGTGAAATGTGGAAAAAACTGACTTTGTTTTCTAATCCTGTTGGTGTCTTTCTATAGCTGATCTATTAGCTATTAGTTATATGTTTTTTATTTGCTTGTTTGTTGGTTTTTGTTTTTGGTGCTGGGGATCAAACTCAGGGCCTTGCACTTGCTAGGCAAGCGCTCTACCACTTGAGCTAAACCCCAGGCCTAGTCATATGTTTTAAATTTAAAATTTAATGAGACCACCTTGGTCTGTGCATGTTTCTTGTCTCACATTCCTATTGTTCTTACTCTCCTGAAAGTTTACTTACTGGAGATTCATCTCTTAAAAAAAGTATATGTATAAAGATGGTTAAAGAAGACATGACAGTGGCACTTGCTGTAAGTTTACATTTAAATTGCATATCTTGACGATTACACATTCAGAAAATTGATAGAATTGACACATTGCAGAATCAGTTGATAAATATGACATCATTGGAATCTTTCATTATAGATGCTACATGGTTTCCAAATAAATGCTACATGGGGTACTGTTTTCAAACCTGAAATTAGTGTTTAAATCTCACGAACTGTCCTGAAAGAGAGACAAACACATATCACTGCCTTTGGTGATTGTCTAGATGAATTAATGCTTCAATTAAAAACACAGAACCAGTCTTCTTCCGGTCCCAAGTGCTTGGCAGCTACAGGTTACGGTGCACATATGGCCAAATCCGAGAGCCACACCACGCACAACCAGTCTCAAGGATGGCACCAAAATGACATCAAGAAGTCCAGATCAGAGAGACACCAATCTCTGCAGTAGTAGACTCCATGTTCCTGAGGAATGTGTTTTGCCAAGAAGCACACACAGCAAGAAGGGCCCGAATAAGGTGCAGGCGAATGCTGCCAAAGCCCTGAGTGCATGTGGCGATTCAATCAAGGCCCTTATGAAGCCCAAGGAGGTCAAGCCCAAGACCCCAAAGGGTGTCGGCCACAAGGCGTGCACTTGCCTACAACACCCACCCCAATCTTGGGAAGGTCTTCAGGCCCACGCTGCCGAGGCCTGCGAGCCTGGCTGGCCAGAGACTTGGGCTCAAACCAACACCTGGGCTCAGGCTGGAGCTTTGGCTTCTGCAACAGCGCAGGCTCCCAAAAGCAAGCGCACTCCCATGAAGGCTCTACAGTAAAGGCCTCTGTCTGACAGAAAAAAGTGAAGGTCAAGAAACATTAATGGACGTGTGCAAGGTGACTCACACCTGAAATCCAAGATGCGGGAGGCTGACAGGAGAACTGTGGTGAGTTTGTTTACAGTGCAGACTTCTTAAGAAAGGTATATTAATACATCTTGATGAATAAACTTCTCACTGTCTTCAGGTTTTCATCTCAGCTGTAGTTACGATGATTTTATGTTTACGTTTGAGGAAGCAGAGTAGCATGTGGCTACATGGCTGGAGCATTTGGGCACGAGCTGCCAGGTGAAGGGACTTGTTAACCCAGCACAGCGCAGCAGGTCCCGAGCCTGACGTGAGGTCGAGCTGAGCCTGCGCCCGGTGCCGACCTTCTGACTCTAGAACAAGCCGAGCCTGGCACCTGATGCCAACTTCTAGAGCAAGATCAAGACCTGGACAAACTATAGAGACACTATGAAAAGGCAGCAGCAACTGATCGCACCACTGACCGCTTGTTCTCTGAGTGGTCCAGTGCGCTCGCAGGCCGAAGTTTCTCCTTTCATTCAAAGCACCCTTCTCCCTCCAGCACGTCTCTCCCTTTTCTTCTTCTCATTTCTGCACTAAATAGCAATCCTTCAGGATGTCGGTTGTTCCATCCAATCCGTTGAGCAGGACGATAAGAACCTGGAAAACGCTGCTGGTCCTTAGTCCACTCAATAACACGTGTGCATACATATATGTAAACAATACTTTACTTCTAAAGTCCAATTAGACTTTGAGATACGATGAAATAGATAGAAATAGCCGAAGTTGTAGGTAGGACTTATGGCTTATTGGTGTGCGGTTGTTGAAATGGAGCCGAGCAGAAATGATGGAGAGACCTGGCTGGTGTACAGCAGGCCTCAGGAGTCAGGAAATCAGCTGTCTGAATTACTCTCCTCCCCAGAATATATGCTCCTGGGGTCAGAATGACAGTAATGTTTCTGCTTACTATCTGGTTGGTGAGGAGCTTTGGAAACTGACCCCCGAGGGACACAGAAATTAGAGGAGTCAGATTGTGAAAACCTCACTCAGAAGGCCTCCCCAGTCAGTCAGCAACAGGTGTGGTTTCTATCAGAGAAGAATTTTCTTGGTGCAGAACCACTGAGTCAATGAGTGTGTCCACCCTTCCTGAGGACAGACCTTTTGTCTTCTACATGCAGGTGACATGCTGAGCACCATTCACAAAGAAACCCTCCAGGTGAGCCAGATTCTTTCATTTATTACTTGAAAAAGAATTCAGATAATGTGGTAGAATTTCACCTCCTTATAGTAATCTTTGTACTTTCTATGAGGTGGAGTGTGTGTGATTCTGGATAAGGACGTGGAGACAGAGTATAGTTTCTTGGACCTCATATTTCACATCAACAGGAACAGCAGAAATAATCTAGACAACAACATGTGCAATACAACCATCTGTCTCTCTCCCACTGTTAACCAGTGTTATTACTGTGCTGTATCATCTCATGTGCTGTTAAATGAAATAATAAATGCAAAGCATACACAACTCACCACCTTAGCCATCCCCTCCATTCTTCTGTTTTCTCCAGGACAGCCCATCTTGAAAGTGGTGGTGTGCCACATACATGACTCTGAATTGCATATATACTTGTCAGGAAGAGGCTCTGACCCTTCATTTATCTGTTAGTGCAGAAGTAAATTGTGCTGTAAATATAGTGGAACCATCTGATAATTAACATCAAGTAAGGAGGATTACATACGACATTGATCAGAAATCAAAATTATCTAAGGACACCAGTTATAAATAGTACACATATATGGCAGGATTCTGTTATATGAAGATTTTAAAGTACACCACCATGACGTTGTTGTTTGGAAGAATAATGCTGAGTTCACTGAAAATTCAGACAGAATAATGTATGTCAACATAAAGCGATCCTTCTCCCATGAAAGAAAAAAATAATAAAATTTGTAAAAGAACATGTTGAAAGGGGCTTCAAAGATGCCCTTATTATTTCTCACAATGAAAACATCTAAAGAGAGCAGGTGGAATGTGGGACATTTTGAAGCTGTCTGGGGGTGCAAGCCCTGCACGGCTTTCTGTGGTTTCTGCAACACGTGGATAATCCCCAAGGAAAATGTACACACTTGTAGAAGTTCAGTTAAATGTGAATTTTTCTCACGTAGAATTTTTGGGATAATATTTCCCTATATTTCACATAGTCCGTGTGAATCATGTACCTAATTCTTTTAATACTTAATTCATTTTCATTGAAATACGTTTTATCATATGTTGATGCCAAATGAATATTGGTATCATTAATGTTTCTTTCCTTACATTTCTGCTTCCTCACGATTCCCAAAGGTACAGTCCTCACTGATAGTAGTTTTGCTTATGCTGCAGATTCTCTGTCTTCCTTTGTTCTTCCTGCAGCTGCCCATTGCTTTCTTCTGGTGGGTGAAAACTGCCAGGCTCTGTTGCTCATGAAAGACAGACACAGACTCAGGTTCACACAGACACAGACACGAAAGACTGGAAAATTCAGTTGGGGGCTGATCCTACCGAGAACTTTACAAGCTGCTTTTGCTTGATTTGTTTCTCAAATCCTTGAAATATCTCTGTGAGGATTTTAACCCTGAGAATTTGAGGTGTAATTACGGAATAAAAATTATGTATTTAAGCTGTCTACAGGATATACTGGAGAAGCTCACATTGTAAAAGCTCACCACGCTGTAGCTGGTGAACACGCCATTAAGCACGTTCCTTTATACAAGTCTGTTAGACCCGCCATGTCTCTCCTGGGTATTTTCCCAAAGAACTAAAGTCATCAAGTTATGGTGACACATGCTTCTCATTGTTTATAGTAGAACACCTCACAATAACTAAATCATGGAAAAGTCCTACATGTCCATCAGCAGATGAATTGATAAGATGCTGTATGTACACGGTGGAATATGAGTCACCCATAAAGAAGACTCAATTTGATTTATTTGTGCAAAAATTGCTGGACTTTGAGTCTATAGTGTTAAGTGAAATAAATCAGACACGGCAGGTGAAATACTGCGTGGCTTCTCTTGTATGAGAAGCCCAAAGTATAAATAACTCAAAGTTGAAAATAAAAGCTAGATGATAGAAAACAAGGCGGTCGACTCTGCAGAGACGGGACAGGGATTTGGTAAAGTAGTAAGAGGACAGCTGAGGCAAAGGGATAGTAAAAACAATGAAGATACGATATGTCTATGTGCCGACTCCCCAAGAAGAAAGAACTACTGAATATCGCAACATATTCTGACAAAAAATTAAGAAAAAATAGTTACAGGAAAAAATAAAATTCAGTGACCATTGATCATGCAATATAGATTAGAGTCTTATTACTAAATTTACAGAATAAATATTACTTCGAGACTATAAATATGAAGAATATTTCTGGGTGCCTGGGATTTTAGCATGCCTATCTTAGTTGTATTTATATTTATCTATACAGATGCAAACTATATTTTTGCAACTAAAATGACATGACAGAAAACATAGACAGAGCTAAAATGGGAAGTGGGAATTTGTCAGAGAAAGTCTGTGTTTCATGTGTGCAAGGAACATGAAATGGAAGCTAGTAGAAATAATGGAGATCGCTGGATGACATACGCCTGACTTCAAGGGTCAGAACATCAGCCAGACTGAGTGCTTGACTCTCCAGAGTTGATCTTTGAAGCTAATACATGGCGTATCAGCATGGCAGGACTATTGTGGTCTAATGAGGAGCTTTGGATATTGAGTCCAGAGGGACAGAGAACACACCAGTGACAATTTCACCGAGAAGTTGTACGCAGTTGAGAGGAGCAGTTTCTGCACCTCGCAGAGAGGGTCTGTGTGTTCTGCATTCATCGATCCAGGCTGTGTGTCCGCCCTTTTGGAGACAGGTCTCTGGTCCTCCACGTCCAGGTGAGATGCTGCGCATCATTCTCAGTGCGACAGGTAAGCAGAGTCCTTTAGCTGATGATCTCGACCTGAGGGCTTGTCACAATTCCATACTCAGAGGTAGCGAGGAAGGCACAAGAATAAGATGAGACACCGGCCCTCCGTGAGTGTCCTGGATGCTGGTCACCTTGACACACGTCTTTCTCACTTTCACCGACTTTCCGGTTCTCCTCAGTCTGCCAGACATCTGACTCTCTTCACAGTAGTGGTGACCATCTTCCTCCTGAGCAGAAATCTGCCTGTTCTCCAACATGATGCCTCATAAAATATTCTGGCATTTCCTTGAATTCTTTGGGTGAACATGGGGAGAGATTTGTTCATTGAATAAGTTTTCTAATGCTTCTCTAAAAAAGAACTGAGGACTTGTTAGCTTAATAACAAACATTTATTTTCTTAAAATTCCGGAGGCTACAATTTAAAAGATCAAAACATGTTTGTGGTTGGATCTTCCCGAGGTCTCTCCCTGGCTCTGGTTGACTGTCATCTGTCTGTCTTCTGTCTGCGGTCTTCCCTCTGTGGGTTTGTGTCCTAATTTCCTCTTCCCGTGAGGACCCTCAACATACTAGATTCAGGCTCACTCTTGAGGCCACATTCTAAATTGATTATCTTTTCAAAAAATCATCCTCAAATGCATTCAGGTTCTGCACTATTGGGAGTTAAATTTGGACCCATGAATTTTGAAGGAGAAAGAATTCAGTCCCTAACAATCGGTTCATCTTTTATTCCTCTTGCTGGTTTTGATTCATCATTGTAGAGTGGTCTTTATCCTCTCCACACCAGTGGGTGTGAGGAATCTGGGGGAGGAGGTGGAGATGTGATCACCCAGCAGCTTCCCATATGCCATGTTTCACTTCCTAAAACTAACAAATATTTCAAAGAGGAGCTGTGGAGATAGTACAATTAACAACAGAAACAGTCACACATGACAGCACCTCACGTATTTTCAGAACTAAGAAATGTTGATGTTTTGCTATATTTGTTTCAGATTTTTTAAAATGAAGTAATACAATAACAGACATACAAAATTTACCACCTGCTGTTCCTCTAGGCCCTCTTCTTCTCTTCCCAGAATATAAATTGTGGGAGAATAATGTATGTCACAGTAGTGAAGTAATTTACCTGGGGAACAAAAAAGAAAATTAAAGTTTGTGCAAGTACACTAAATTAGAGGCTACAAAGTGAGACCTTGTCGCAAAAAAACGAAAAAAATGTGTGTCTCGCTTATGTTTTGCAAAATCACTTAAAACAGGCATGTAAAGTATGTAAACTGTTTGCTGTTGGGTAGCTAGTCTACATTATTTTCTGTCTTTCTCTTCTGCATGCCTGGTCTGGAATGATAATATGCATATCTGGGCAGGTTCAAAAATGTTCTACGAGGGTAGATTGTTTTCCTTCAAATTTTTCCCTGGTTTGGGAATTTATAATTTTGGTGATTCCTGGTTCTCATTCACTTACTGTTTTAAACATTTTCCTTGCAACAGATGTTATGTATCCAGGCCAAATCATTTGTATCTTGACACTCATTTCCTTCCTTTCTACATAACTGAGGCTCTTGGTAGTAGTTTCCGCTCAAAAACGATTCGCTCTAATTTGCATTTATCAAGCTAGTGATGTTCTTTCTTTCTTTTCTCTTGACTCGACTGTGTCGCTTATGACTTCTTTCTGAGAGGTGAAAAATGTCATGTGCTGTTGCTCATGGGAGACACACACACACACACACACACACACTTGCAAAGGTCAATTTGCAAGTCCCACCTGCCCATACTTGTTGGCTCCTTTTGCTCTTTTCTTTCTCTTCACTGGAACATTCCCTGAGATTTTGCTTTCTAGATTTATTGAGGCGTAATTGCAGAAAAGGAAATTGTCTATATTTAACATGTGTGATGTGGTGGTTGGAGAAATGTATTGTAAAGTGATGATCACATTGTAGCTAACTGACACACCAGCAGTCAGTTGCCTTTCGGCAAAAGAGGACGCTCAGGCTGCTCTTCCCGTTGAAGACTGTTCTCCACCACAAAGCAAGTTTGGGGGCTTGAATGAAGTGTGTGAGTGTAATATGACAAAATGATCAGAGCTGCCTCTCTGGTCCCCAGGAGGTGAGGATCGTTGCTTTTCAGGATACAACTGGCAAGAAGCCTGATTTTTCTAAGCCTGTATTATTTTATAAATCTCAATCTTTGGAGCACCAAAAGTACTTTTAGTGCCCCTGAATTCCCTCATCTTTCATTTAGCTATTTGATTGGTGTCCACTAATTCAATTCGTGACCTGGTCTCATGTAATTAAGGGAAGACGTTCCCAGAGGATCAGACAGAATATATCACCCGCATGGTTGCTGACCTGCTCTTAGAGTTAATTGCTAATGTAGATTGGTTTCATTTATTTCCGACCAAGTCACACGAGCTTCAAGTGTGTAGGCCACATTTCCTAATTTTTGTTCACAGTTACCTGATGCAGGTCCTCCACCGATTACAATTAGCCTAATGTGTGGAAGGAGGCAGAGCTAAATGTTAGTGGAACGGTTGGGGTTCTGCCCAGGAAGAAAGTATTCAAACAATAAGCAAGGGAAACTTCTGAGACATTCAAGGCCATTTAGTATCATTTAGCAATTCTAAAGCTGCCTGATGCAGAGACATTCACAAAGACTTTTTTAGAAAGTCAACTCAGCAGTCAGACTATCAGATCTTGGAATCAGTCTTAACCATGAACTGTGAACTTCGTGTCCATGACGTGTCCTCGTAGGTACATGGGGCAGAGAGTGTGAACTACTTCATCTGTAATTTGTCGAGGCCTTCGGGTAAATCTGAGGGATACCAATACTGGAGACAATGGCGCAAAGATGTATATGAAAGATTGATTCTTACATTTATTTGCTTCGAAGGAATGGAATAATTCCAAAGAACATCCATATCACATTGTGTGGTAGGGTCTCATGAAATGATGGAAAGTGTGAGAAAGTATTGGTGCTCAAGAAAGGGATCAGAAGTTACAATATGTGTGAGTCAAAAGGAATAGAGGGAGAATATTAGCAAAGATTTGAGTAATTGTGTGGTTTAGTATAAATGAGATAATTTTTGTGTTATAAACTTGCTTTTCAAACTTTAGAGGTATCAAATTCACATGAAGTGTTTGCTAAAACAGACCACCGATCTTCATCCTCATAGCCTGTCAAAAGCAAGTCCATAGCAGTTACAAAATATTTATATCTACCATGTTTCCACACACTGTCCCTTTTGCTTTTATAGGAAATTCGGCTTTATTTTGATTTTACCTTATCTTTTCCATTAGATTCTCGGGAACATGGAAGCTGTAAACCAAACAGCTGTTTCAAAATTTTTTCTCCTGGGATTCACAGATGACCCAGAACTGCAGTTTCTCATCTTCAGCCTCTTCCTGTCCATGTACCTGGTCACAGTGCTCCGGAACCTGCTCATCATCCTGGCCGTCAGCTCTGACTCCCGCCTCCACACCCCCATGTACTTTTTCCTCTCGAACCTGTCCTTTAATGACATCTGTTTAATCACAAGCACCATCCCAAAGATGCTGCTGAACATCTTTGCCCAGGACCAGAGCATCTCTCACACAGGCTGCCTCTCCCAGATCTGCTGTCTTAGCTTTTGGTGGTTTGGAAATTTGTCTCCTTGCAGTGATGGCCTATGACCACTATGTGGCCATTTGTCACCCTCTGAGGTACAGGGTCATCATGAATTCTCAGTTCTGTGTCCTGCTGGTTCTGCTCTCCCTGATCATTAGCACCGTGCATGGCCTGCTCCACGCTCTGATGGCGCTGCAACTGTCCTTCTGAACAGACCTGGAAATCCCACATTTCTTCTGTGAACTCGCTCAGGTCATCAAGCTGGCCTGCTCTGACACTCTCAGCAATAACATCCTCGTATATTTGATGGCTGGCCTGTTTGCTGGTGTTCCTCTTTCTGGAATCATTTTCTCTTACATTCGCATTGTGTCCTCTGTATTGAGAATGTCATCAAGAGCAAAGTGTAAAGCCTTTTCCACCTGCGGCTCTCATCTCTCTGTTGTCTCCTTGTTCTATGGGACAGGTTTTGGGGTGTACATCAGCTCTGTAGTTACAGAGTCACCCAGGAAGACTGTGGTGGCCTCAGTGATGTATTCTGTGGTCACTCAGATTCTGAACCCTTTTATCTACACTCTGAGGAACAGGGATATGAAGGAAGCCTTGAAGAAGATTATTGGTATGTTACCCTCTTTTCTGTCATGTGGTATTTGCTTTGGGTTCAGGTTCCTGGAAGAAGTCAAAGTATCAAGATTTTAGGGGAACCAGAAACCCTGATCCTATTCTTTCCTTGCTACATTTTTCTGTAATGATTGTATAATGTGGAGTTCCTTGCGACACACAGTGGGTCAATGTCTGCTCGGGTTGACTCAGCCAGTGGAAGACTGCTAATTCCGAGGAGCTGAAATGTCCTGAAGGTGAGATGTTTTGCTAACTCAAGCAAAGGTGGACCTTGCAGGGACGATAAGAAAGCTCCAGAAAGGGCAATCAGATAACAGTTAATTATACAGCCAACTTGTCACCAAGTCTTGCTACCTGCTTTTCTATCTAAAACAAATATCTGTACTCAGTGAACGCTGTGCCTTTTTTCTTCCTCAATAAATCCGGGGGTTGGGTTTAGTTTGGGGCTTTGCACCATGCTGCTGAAGTTCCAGGGGGCCCCCAACAAAGATATTCTCTGTCTCTCGCATCTCCATCCGTCCTCTCTATAGCAGGATTTACTGGGCCGAGCCTGCCAAGTAGCTCCTGAATAGGGGCTCAAACTGCTGTGAGGGTGAGCGGCAAAGCCCAAGGAAAATGAAACTGGTAGGAGCGCTCGGCAAGCAGATGTTGCTTATGGACTTTTCACACCTTGGGGACTTTCTCAGTCAAGGTAACGATGGGGCAGTCATTAACAACATAGAAAAGGTGTCACTTCAGGGTTTTGTGCCATCTGTTGAAGGTGTCAATGCTTCAGTCCCTGAAGTACATCTTGTTAAGCTTTTAGAGCTTTTGCTCAAGCATAATCCACGGTTTTCTGACCTCAGTACCTTAGACATAAAAATACAGGATAGAGTGGGGGAAAATCTGAGGTGGGTCCAAGGACAAGGGAAAAGGTGGCTGGTCTGACAACAGGGGGTCTAGTGCGAGCTTCCCTGGTCCCAGGAGAACAAACTAAGAAAACTAATCAGACAGCTGTTACGTCCTCCTTTCCTCCATCTGCTAGCTCAAAAGATGTTGAGCAGTGGTCCACCTTCCCCTCACTGTCCCAATCTACACTTGCAAACTTCCGGAAGAAGGTGGCTGTGGGGGCAGGATTACAACTTTTCTAGTGCAGATACAAAATGGGAACAGTGTACATGTCCTCCTACCATTTGAAGTTTGTAAAGAGATCAGAAAGAGTATCAGAGAAAATAGCCACTTTACTAAAGGGCCGATTACTGCTTTAGGCACTCAGTATCGCATGAACCCTGGGACAGGAGAGCCTCCGCAGAGACCGGCTTAGAAGTTCTCAATCCCTGCTATGGAGAACTGAGTTTGATGACGTTTGTGAAGAGCAGCCTGTTCAGAATGTGCTTGAGGGAGTACAAATCACCTCTCCGATGTCACCGGGCAGAGGACCACGTGCCGAGGTTCAAACCAGCTGCCTTTCCCACAAAAGGCTTTTGAACAGTGAGGCAGGATTGCGTTGCTGCCTCCAGCCAGCCCTCAGAGTCCTTCGTGGAGATGAAGCAGGCCCGCAGGAGCCCTTCATGCAATTCATTGACCAAGTACGACAGGCCGTCCAGAGGCTGGTTAGCCATCTGCAGGTCGCGGACATCTTACTTCAATTAGCTATGAAAATGCTAATGGGGACTCTCAGGATGCTGGGAAACCTGTCTGTGCCCAAGGTCAGGCTGTGGGGATCCCACAAAGGCATTTCGATTGGTAGGCACTGAGACACATAAAGCTAGAGTCTTTGCTGCTGCCATTTGACCTCCTCCTAATAAAGGCACTTATATAGTGAAAAATGCTACTTGCTTTCAGTGTGCTAAGCCTGAACACCCTAAAAAGGATTGCAGACAGAGGAGCGGGGATCTTCACCTGATGGGCCAATGAACACTTCTCAGGCCCTGGCCTTTGCCCTCGCTCTAAGAAAAGTGAACCACTGGGCTAAAAAATGCCAATATAAATATGATAACGATGGCAATTCTCTCTCTTCAGGAAACTCCCAATGTGGCTTGCCCTGGACCCCGCAAATAATAGGGTGATGCTCTTGGATTCTTTTCCTCTGTACTGGCACTGGGGAAGCGTAGGATTGGACTTGATCACTAGAAGTTAAGCTGTTAGAGGGAGGTTTCCCTCAAAAGGTCCCCATGGGAGTCTTTCAACCTCTTCTAACTGGGACCATGGGACTAATTTTAGGAAAATCTGGACTAAATGATCGAGGGGTAATGATGATCCTGGGTGCTGTAGATGCAGATTATCAAGTGGAAATTATGGTATTAATGCAGGAATAGAGAATCCAAAATTTTACTCCTGGAATAAAAATTGCTCAACTCGTCCTCTTGCCGTATTCGTTTCCTCAGTCTAAAGAAAAATCAAGCAGAGATGAGGGATTTGGCAGCACCAGAGATAAGGGGGTTTATTGGGCCCAGCCCACCACAGCTTCTCAACCTACATCGTCTCTTAAAGTAAAAAATGAAAACTTCCCAGGACTGCTGGACACAGGAGCAGATGTTGCTGTTGTCAATATACTGTACTGGAGAAAGCAGACTGTGACCCCAGGACCACAGCAAGGAGCTTTATTTACGAATAAAGTCCGAGGGTACACTGCTCCAAGGCAGGAAGGGGAATGGAGATGCTCTAAGAATAAAGGAGCTTAAGGTTTACGTAGGAGTTATGGTGAGGGGATCGGTAGGCCAGCGAAACTTTTGCAGGTCAGGGTACTCTTTGTTCTTCTCTATCTTGAGGCCATGAGCTCTGGTGGGTGTCCCAGGCCAGAGGAGCTAGACGTTCCTTTCCTCCTTGTAGGCATCCTGTGTGACTTATGGACCTTTGTTGTCTTACAACTATGAGATCAGAAAGGTCCTGGGGGCTGGGAGTTGGTTACTTCCCATAAGGCTTCAACTTTACAGTCACTAGTGTTTCTGCCCAGGCCTGGTTGGAGATGTTTGGTGATCAGAATATATAACAACTATTATTGCAAAAAACGATGGCTCCAAACTTGGCCTTGCTGAAGAACCTCTTCTGGAGTGTCAGGCATTGGGACCCAGTCTTTTGTGCTCCAGAGCAGTGCTATTCTTTCTGTGACCGGTCCAGCCATCGAACCATATATTGCTGATGTACCTATTAACTTTAGGGACAGAGATCTATTACAACAGTGGGGTTTTTCATCAGGCAATCCACCTTTTTGTAGGCGCCACTGCTGTTACTCCCCTCGCCCGCACCCGGCTCAGGCAGAAGCTGGTCTGGGTTGAGCAGTGGCCACTTAAAGGGAAGAAATTACATCAAGCTCACCTGTTAGTGCAGGAGTAGTTACAAAACAGACTTAGAGAACCTTCCCAGAGGCTGGAATCCCCTATTTTTGTCATATCAAAAAGTGAGGGAAATGGAGACTATCACACGCCCTCCATGTGGACACTGCAGTTGTTCAACCTGTGAGGGCTTTACAGCCTGGCTCCTTCCCCATCTATGGTTCCCCAAGATCGGCCATTGATAGTGATAGATCTAAAAGACTGTTCCTTTGCCATTCCTTTGGCCCCACAAGATTGTGAAAAGTTTTCTTTCACACTTCCTTCTATCATCAACTCAGCTCCCACCCAGAGATTTCACTGGAAAGTGCTGCCCCAGGGTATGTTCAGCTGTCCTGTCCTACCTTATGTCACACTTTCACGGCTCGGGCACTAGCACCAATCAGACCACAGCAGCCTCAAGCAATTATTTTTCATTTCGTGGGTGACATCTTGTTGAGCACTGTGGGCCGCCCGGAGATTTTAAAGCTGTATCATCAAATGCCAGACCAAGCACAAAATTTCAGGCCGATTGTACCACCTGGATTACAATTTTTTTTTTTTTTTTTTTTTTTTTTTTTGTTGTTGGGGATAAGCACTCTACCACCTGAGCTAAATCCTCAATCCCACGGCTGATGTCTCATAAGGAAGGGCCATTAAGATGAACATGTACCAAGAAAAGACCATGTACATTTTAAAAGGGTTACATTTTTTGTTTTTAATTTTATTTCCAAGAACATGTGTTGGTACACTGTATACATAGTGATCACATTCATTGTAGTTAATTAACAGAGCATACTATCAAGCCACAAAAGCCCTCTGTTAGGAGGGACCAATCGATTACTTTAAACAATTTTCAAGAAATGCTAGGTGACATTATTTGGCTCCATCTCAGTAGAGGAATTCCTCCTGACCAGCTGACACACCTATTTAATGTTCCTCAGTGGGACCCTGATCTTTCCTCTCCATGCACCTTGACCCGGGAGCTGAAAAGCAGTTAGAGTTAGTGGAACAAGCTATTCGGCAGTGTCAACTGGACCACAGAGCTCCACAATTTGCTTTCAACTATTTCTCTTTCCATTCTCTGCCTCCCTACTGGACTTACCAGACAGTTAACTCCTACATTAAACATTTTAAAATGCTCTTTTTGAGCCATGGAGGCCATAAAAACATCACACCTTACACTAAACTCACAGCTTCTCTTATAGTCATAGGCAGAAAGAGCTAATCAATTATCTGTCTGTGACCCTTAGATTATTCGGACTGCCATTCCTCACGGGGAATTAGAAACTTGGCTTTGGCAGTCCGCGTCACTGCAGTGTGTGCAGGCTGATTTTACAGGCGGAATCCTTGGATCGCGGCCCGCTCTGGAGCTCGCGCACGCTCTAACTGCTGCCTCGTCCTGTCATCCCTTCTGAGGTTGCTCATTCTGAGCCATTCCACAGGCACCCGCTGGGTTTACTGACGGCTGCAGCTGCACTAAGCAGGCAGGTTCAGTGTCGGCTTCTCTAAATTTAACTAGGATGTTATGCTGTACAATTCGTATTACAATTTTGTATCCTGTACAAAATATTGAGACTGCCCGTATCAAACCCTCTATGACTCCAGTTCTGTTCTTACATTTCATACTACTACAGAAGTTAGTCCCGACAGTTCCTCTCTGTCCTCATTCTGCACTCCCTGCACCCATCTCTAGAGGGAATGAAGCAGCTGATGTTTGGTTATGCTTTCAGCTTTTGACGAAGCTTGTCTCTCTCATGAACTCTTGCATCAAAACTGGTGTGCCCTTTGCAAGGATTTTGCTCTAACTAAAATTCAGGGCCAAAATATTGTTGGGTATGGCTGAAGGGATTTATTGAAGACAGAAAGCCAGCCTGAGTGTGAGTGGAGCTGGCCAAAGGGCTCAGAGGTTGAATAGAATAGAAGGGACATGAAGGAAGAGGGCTCTTTTCTGTTTCTTCTGAGGAGCTCCAGGCTTCACCTTCACCTTGGTCATCACCTCCCGGCTTCCAGGGCAGGCCCTTTGGCCAGATCTGGACTCACACGGACACTGCTGTGAGCTCTAAGTCTTCGACATTTGATTAGACCTTGTGGCTCTCCAGCATGCACACAGCCCTTCTGCAGGCTTCCACACCTCCCTCTGGGTGGCCACTGTAATTCCACCTTCTAAATTCTTATATATTTCTACATCTTGTATTAAATCAGTTTCCTTAGTGAGCACTGGCTGACATACATAGAAAACCTGCAAAACTTCAGTAGAATACTTTTAGATCTGATAAGCAACTTCGGCAAAGTGGCAGGATGCGAAATCGCTACACAGAAATCGATAGTATTTGGGCACACTGATAATGAACTCACAGAAAAAAATGAGAGCAGCAATTCCATTCACAACATAATCAAAAAGCTCTACAACTCATAATCCAACTAACCAAAGATGTGAAAAACTTTTACAATAAAAAATTACAGAACATTGAAGAAAAAAGTGAAACAGACATTAGAAAGTGGAAAGACATCTTCGATCATAAATTACTAGAATTACTATTGTTAAAATGGCCACATTACCAAAAGCAATGTACAGTCTCAATGCAATTCCTGTTAAAATACCAACAACATTCTGTAAAGGGCTAGGAGAAAACAATCCTAAATTTCACATGGAATCACTAAAGAGAATAGCCAAAGCAACTTTGAGCAGAAAGAGTGCTGCTGGTGAGCACACAGTATCAGATTTAAAATTATACCACAAACTACAGTAACAAAAACAACACGATAGTGGCAGAGAAATAGACATAGAGACAAACGGACTAAATCAGAAGACACAGAAACAAACCCAAACACCTCCAGCTATCCAATTTGTGTCAAAGGAACCAAAAACACACACTGAAGAAAAAAGACAGTCTCTCAGCAAATGGTGCTGAGAAGACTGGACATTCACATGTCAAAAAGTGAAATTAGATTCCTATCTGTCACCTGTACTAACAAGCAATCAAAATGGATCAAAGACCTAGATGCTAAACCAGAAAATTTGAAACTTCTGGAAGGTAACATCGGGGAAATACTTGAAGCCACAAGCATAATTTCCTGAGTAGGACTCTAAATGTACATAAAATAATATCAAGAATCAACAAATGGGATTACATGGAATTAAAATGCTTCCTCATGGCAAAGGAAACAATTAACAGGGTAAAGGGACAATCCAGAGACTAGGAAAATCTTGGCTATTTACTCTTTTAATAAGGAGCTAATATCTAGACTATATAAATAAATAAAATAAAATTTAACAAAATTAACCCCCAAAAGACAAATAACTCAGTCAAAAGTGGGTAAATGAATTGAATAGACATTTCTCAAAAGAATGGCTACAAATAGCCAATAAGTATATGAAAAATGTTCAAAAGTTTGGGCCATTTGGGAAATGTGAATCAAAACTACATTGATTACTACCATCCCACCAGCATGGTTATCATCCAGAATAGACAAACAACAAATGCTGGTGAGGATGTGGGGGAGGAGGAAACCTTGTACTTCGTAGGTGGGAATGTAATAGAGGTATCATTGATGTAGCTGCACCACTCTGGCACAATTCATAATAGCTGAGAATGGAAACAGCCTAGATGCCCATCAGCACATGAAAGGATAAAGGAAATATGATATATATGAATATTAGTCATAAGGGAGAATAAATTCATATTATTTGCAGGAAAATGAATGGAAGTAGATCCGTCATGGTAAGCAAAATAAGTGAGACTCAGAAATATGTCAGACTCAGAGGACTGTGGCCAACACTGTGCTTGATTCCTTGAGTTTGAGCCCAAATTTGGCAACATAGTTAGACCTTGAGTCGCTGGTGACTTAGTGTGTGATAGCACATCTGTCTGGCATGTGGGGAAGCCCTGGGTTTAATTCCAGCCCTAGAAAAAATAAAAAACAGAAAGACCACAATAAGGCACCATGTCTCTCCAGTGAGACTGGTTATGAGGAAAATCATCCCAGACGGCATGTGGAAAATACCTGCCTGGCTCTCTATTTCTGCACTGGCTCTAACAGCCAATGTGTGGAATCAACCTAAATATCAATCAGCACAGGAATGGATAAAGAAAACACAGACAGAAGAGAATATTATTCAACCGTAAAACACACGAAATCTTGTCACTGGTGACAGCACGGAGAACATTATGTGAAGTGAAATACATCAAGCAGAGAAAGACACGCAGTATAATCTCAGAAAATAAATCTAACAAAGATGATTTCATGGATGTGGAGAGAAGTGTTTACAGAGACGGGGTAGAATAGGATTGAGCGGGGAGAAAGAACCGTCAGTCTACAGGAACCGTGGTGTCGCTGGAGGGGTGTAACATGTTCTGATGCATTACGGCACAGCAGAGAGAACATAATTAACAAAGTGCTTGTATATCTCAGTATAGTTAGAAGAGGGAAATTCGAGTATACTCACCAAGAGAAAGTATAAATTTTCAGGTGATAGTAACTACCACAAGTTGATCACTACCAGATATATACAAGTATCAAAACAGTGTTTTGTAACTCATAAATACATATAAATATAAATATTTTAACAGACAAACAAACAAACAAATAAATAATAAGCTCTACATCTGTCCTTGAAGAGTAATAGCCTCCTGGGACACTTTCTTTATTACCCAGAAAAAGGAAGTACTTTCTTTTTCATGGAGATAAATCCATATAACCTCTTAGGCGTATCCACTCACCATAAAATTTGAATAGTTTTGTGATCAAAGATATTTTTTTTCTGTTTTTCATGTTACTATTCTTATTGGTGATGGAAAGATAGGGCTTGTTTTATATTTTCATTGATGGATTTCTGTATTTTATCTGCAATTCCTCTTTTTCAAAGTGACTAGTGTTAAAATGTTGGTGAAAGACCTCCCAATGCCGTCTTGCCATAAGTTTCAAAAATCTGCTTTGAAAGTTATAAATTTGTTCAGAATAAATTAACACGCTACAAATACATTGGTAACCAAATAAAACTATGGAAGTTCTTACATAAAAACCTTTTTTAGATGGGCACTAAGAAGAAATACCATTTCCATTTATGACATTATGGTTGAAATATCAAATGTGCTGCGTATAGGGCATCTTTGCATAGTACTGATTTTTGGTTATATTGCAATTGAGTTACCACCTCATAAAAAGTGGCGAACCATCATTTCAACTTGTAGTCTCCATTTATGAAAACTATTCCTGAAACTGTTTGACAGCATTGAGAAAGTTGTTTATGAAATTCTAACGAGGGAGCCAAAGTCTTTCATATTTGTAATAGTCACACAAATACATTAGAGTCTTTTGTGCAAAGCACAGAAAACAGAAATGAAGGTTCTGTGACATCCGTGTTACATAAGAAAAGACGTGGCTGAATGTGTCTTATTTAATATTTTTCATCATATAACTCATACACATATATAGCACATACTTCTACATCCAAAATAGGAATTGGTTTTTCTGATAACTGTAATTATATGGAAATTTTTATTAATTTTTTTGGTACACAACAGTTTTAGTCTTCATTTATCATTGATATAGAATGCAAAAACTAATTTTTAGGGGTAGTTTTTTGGTCCAAGACATGTTCACGCTCATAACATTTTACTTAGAGATAAAGATTAGCAGCTGAGCCTCTTTGTGTCTTAGTATCACTGAGGTCATTATCTAATTTTTAAATGGCGAGCTCTATAAATAGTGCTTATCAAATCTATATGCTACTCTTAAGTTCCACACATACCAATCCTGAGTTGTTTTAGATGAAAACTTATTTAGTCCTACAGACAATGATGATACCTTGCTGATACACTTTTAAGATATATTTCTTACACTCTATGACTTTTTTTTTTTAATTTAAAAGGAGCACAAGAACTAACAGCGAAGTGGCAAGTGGGTTTGTTTCAAATTCTCAGCACAGAGTGATTAAGTTCAACCGGGGGATTGGTCCATGTACAAGATCTGAATTCTCTGAACTTCCCCTTCCCTCTCTTCACTTTCCCGCACACCTTCTCTTGATCTCCTTCTCATTTGCAAAAGATCTATCTCCCTCTTTCTTATTATCTATATTTTGTTTTCCTCTTAATATTATCTAATCTTTGGGGTCTCACATCAGAGAAGCCGTGTGATATTTAAGCTGGTGTGGAAGTGATTAGTGTTTTAGGTGCAAGGTCCGTGAAGCTGAGATGAGCAGAAACAGAGAGAAAGAGAAATTTGCAAACCCAGCCTCAGGGGTCAGGAAATCAGCCATTATCGGTTCCTTCATTTCTACAGAGTTGGTCTTTAAGAATAAGAGTGATAGTGAAATCCTGAAGCATTGGATATTGAGCTCCAGGGAGACAGAGAAAATAAATGTCCCTCTGGGTTCAGAGTGAGAGTGAAATACCTGGGGCTTTGGATATTGAGCCTCAGAGCGATAGAGACAATACAGCTGTCGGCCTGTGGCCACCTCTTTTCATCAGCCCCACTCAGGAAGCAACATCTGAGCTTCCTCTTAGTGATGCTGCTTCTGGACCAGGAGACTGTTACTTCCACTCATCGTCTGCCCTTCCTGAGGGCAGATTTCTACCATCAATATCCAGGTGAGATGCTGAACATCATTTCTCTTGAAGCCCACCAGGCTACGGAAAGTGTCTTAGCTAAGGCTTTAGATGGGTTAGTAAAAGTGTTACTAGCATTTCATCCTGGGAAGATAAGAGAAGAATTAATTACAAAAAAAAAAAAAAAGGAGATTACTGTTTTCCTTGCTTGGCTCTGGCCCAAAAATGAATTTTAAAATTTCTACAAGAATCTGAATAAGTCCCTCCCATCACTGTCTCTTAGTTCATTCTTCTAGCATATGTACCAATGCACACCGAATTCTCGTTCTGCTGGTGTCATATTCTGTATAAGGACAGGACCCATTTCTTTCAGGTTAGAAATTCTCCATTTTAAATGTAATGGCTAGCACAAAGTATTTTGAAATTTACTTGAATTCTTTGGTTATTTTGGGGAGGAGATTTTCAGTAAGTCAGTTGAACTGTCATAAGTGAGAACCAGAGACTGTGTGGCCTTAAACAGGAATTTATTTTCTCACAGTTCTTAAATCTGGAATCCAAAGATCACTGTGTTCTTAGGGGAGATGCTGGTCCCGAGTGATGTTACCAAGTGCTGCTGCTGTCTATAATTTTCTTATCTTTGTGCCTTATTTTCACCAGGTTCTCTGACATATGAAAGCTAGAAACGAAACAACCACCTCAGAATTCCTCTTGCTGGGACTAACAGATGACCCAGAGCTGCAGCCCCTCATCTTCAGCCTGTTCCTGGCCATCTACCTGGTCACCCTCCTGGGAAACCTGCTCATCATCCTGGCTGTCAGCTTTGACTCCCACCTCCACACCCCCATGTACTTCTTCCTCTCCTGTCTGTCCTTCACTGACATGTGTATAAGCACCACCACGATCCCAAAGATGCTGGAGAACATCCGAGCACAGGACCAGAGTATCACTTACACAAGCTGCATCTCCCAGCTCTTTTTTTTCTTAGTTTTTAGTGGCTTGGAGAATTGTCTCCTTGCAGTGATGGCCTATGACCGCTATGTGGCCATTTGTCACCCTCTGAGGTACACAGTCATCATGAACCCACGTCTCTGTGTCCTGTTGCTTTTGCTCTCCCTGCTCATTAGCACTGTGCACACCCTGCTCCACACCCTGATGGCGCTGCAGCTGTCCTTCTGCACAGACCCGGAAATCCCCCACTTCTTCTGTGAACTTGCTCAGGTCATCAAGATGGCCTGTTCTGATACCCTCATCAATGATCTTATGGTCTATGTGTTAGCTGGCCTGTTTGGTGTGGCTCCTGTTTCTGGAATCATTTTCTCTTATATTCACATTGTATCCTCTGTCTTGAGGATGCCATCACCGGGAGGAAAGTATAAAGCCTTTTCCACCTGCGGGTCCCACCTGTCGGTGGTCTCCCCTGTTCTACGGGACAGGTTTTGGGTTCTACGGGACAGGTTTTGGGGTGTACATGAGCTCTGCAGTTTTGGAATCATCCAGGAAGATTGCGGTGGCTTCAGTGATGTATTCCGTTGTCACTCAGATGCTGAACCCCTTCATCTATAGTCTGAGGAACAGGGACATGGACAACGCTCTGTGCAAACTCATCAGTAAGATAACCCATGTGGTCTGATGTGTTGCTATCTATTTTGACCATAAGTTTCCAGAGCAGGAAGATATGAGAGGATTTCTGGTGAGCCAAAGTGCTGAGTCTTTCTGACTACGTTTCCCTAAGATGAGTAGATAATGTCATGAATGATCAAGTGCACTTAACTCACCTCATTTTAAGTCTAACAGTGAAGTTTGAGGCACAATTTCATATTCTAAACACAATTTCTTTGCTGTGTTACACAGAGGCAGAGCTGGAAGCAAGGCTTCTAATTTTTGGAATTTTTTTTTTCTCCTGGCAGATCAGTCTCAGAAGAGGTGAGTTGAGAAGATGGATATGGTGGGAACATGATTTAAACACATCTGTGTTTGCACACAGAGGGTGGTTTCCACCTGGTTGTCTCATTAGGACTATGTGGATTTGATCCCATAGCGAGCCCTACTGTGAATATTCATAGGCCGTGAAACAACCATTGAGCACCGTCCTTAGTAAATAAGTCCTTCCTGGCAGTAATAGCATCCACACTCTTAAGGATCAATAATTATAAAAATTTCGTAATTATCTGATATCTGTGGTTTGAAATAATTGTGTGACATCTGAAATTGATTAGTGAAGATGCCTTCGTAGAATATGGTTTCCATCCTTTCATGTTTTGGGACCAGAAATTTCCTTTTGAAGTAGATGAGTCTCTTGAGTATAACAAAACATTGGGTTTTGATTTTTGATCCATGCTCCAAATAGTAACATTTAATTGGGGGATTGAGGTCATGTACATTCAGAGTTAGTGCTGAAAGTTATTGGCTATTTCTTGATTTAAGTTATTTTTCTATCATTGACTCCTTGTTATTCTCTAATTATTTACCTATTTGCCTTATAAGGTGCATTCATTCTACAAGACGTTTTGAGCATTGTTGGCTCCATCCTCTGGATCTAGGATATTCCTGCTACTTTTTGGAGTTTTGGCTTGGTGTTCACCGTCATTGAACAACCTCATGTTTTGGTCAATTTTCTCATCTCTTCTTAATTTTCTTGCCTTCTTGTCTCCTCCTTGATATATATAAAGTCCTTACATAACTACATCAGAGAAAAGGAATTACTCAGTGCTGTAAATTAAACAGTACCATCCAAAGGCACATTAGGATGACCCTTAACAAAACTGGGCTTAGATCATCCAAACAAAACTACTTACAAACATAGTAACAGTTTCCAAAGACCCCACAGCATCCTTCGGTCTATAAATACATTTCCACCCCCTGGCACAGCTCCCTCCACTCAGCCAGATACTCTCTAACCCTCCCGACACTAGATCTTCACCCCAATTATAAAAACAACTCAGATTCTGCCCTCCTATCTCTTCTTCACCCACTGACATTTCTCCTGCCTCCTTCTCTTCCCTTTTCCAAAGTATCTTCATTTTGACTCATCCTCTGTTCTCCCCCAACTGCAACATCCCAGAAAAACTGCAAACAGCAGTGTAATGCAGTCCATAAAGGATACTGATAATGAAATAAAATTACAAAAACAAGTTTTAATGTTTATGATTGATTGATGGTTGGATCTGTAGATGGCATTATAGCCTGTGGAGATTCTCTCCTCATATCATAGTTGTGAGGTCCAGCCCGATTACACTGAATATGATGAAATGGTAAACAGTGTCTCTTGACAAATAAAGCTAATAACACATCGGTGGAAATCAGAACCTAACTAAGGAATTCTTCATACCAACAGCAAATTCTCTTCACTAGTTGACCGCAGTCTCAGCCCAACAAAGGGAACGTTAAAAAGCAAAGTATCAGAATGTCTCCAAAGTCTCCCAACTGTCCCAAAGCAGGTCCAAGGAGCACCTGCAGAGAGAAGTCCGGACACCAGACAGCTGAACAGCACAAAACGACTAAAGAAGGAGTCAAGAATATCAACTTAAATATTGCACGGATTACATTATATGAGAAACCCGAAGTGTAAACAATTTAAAGAACAAACTAAAGCTTGAATCTTATGAAACAGGGACTTAGACTTTTGAAAATGTGAAATGGACCTTAAAATGGAAGGGCAGAAGGGGGAAGGGGAAGTATAAGGATAAAGATGTGTTACGTACATGGACTAACTCCTCACAATGCATGTAGTTGTTAAGTACTGATAACACACACTAATTATAAAAAGACAAAATTCTTGATGAGCTTGTGGAGAAAAGGAAATCCCTTGGGATGCTCTGTGTGAATAGAGTCAGTAAAATCAGTACAGATTATAATATGACTATTCTCAGAATGATAAAAGTAGAACCGCCATAAAATGCAAAATTTTCACTACTGGATTCATGCCCAAAAGATATACATCCAACATCTTGAAAACATTCTGTATATTGCGGTACAATTCACCCGTGTATATTGCGGTACAATTCACAATACCCTAGATTGGGCATCAACATAAGAGTCCACACATTATGGAGAGATAAATGTGTAAAGAAAACATGTTCTATATATACAGTCAAACATACGTATTTCATACGTATGTATGCACGTATGAAAAAACAAAATCTGGTTGACACAAAAATAGATGAACCCAAAGAACATTATATTAAGTGAAATAAATCAGCAGTAAAATATCCCTCATGTGTGGAATTTGAAAAAGTTTATCTCATAGATAGACAGAGGAATGGAGACTACCAGATTAAGGTATTGGGGCATTGGGAAAATGTTGGTCACCTAGAATCACTCTCCAGAAACAGTTATTTTCTGGAGAGAAGATAATTTTTCTCCACCTTTTTCCATATAAGGTAGGCTTCTGTTAGATTTTTTTGCATCCAATTATTATTAATTTATTATACACATAAAATCTACTGCACATCAGTTAGTGTTCACTTTGTTCTGTTTCATTGGATGGTTTTGTTATATTCCTGTTCATCTTTAATTTTTTCATTCCTGGGGATTGAACCCAGGACCTTCACACACTGAGCCATGTAACCAACCCTTTCATTTTTTATTTTTGAGACAAGGTCTCATTAAGTTGCCGAGTTCACCAGGCTGAGTTCAAACTTTCAAACCTTCTCCCTCATATGTCAGAGTCCTGGGATCAGGGATGCAACACCACGCCTGATTTACAAGCTCTGTACTTTACTGGCATCTTTACCTTACTATATTTTTCTGTTCTTTGTTTTACTTTGGTATCCACAGCAGCAACTTCTAATAATGTAACTATTCCTGACGGATTGTACTCAGCTAAATATCCTACTTCTTCACATTTCTAATCCCATTGAATGTTCAGGAACATTTTGAGTGATTTAACTTGAAGTAGTTTGTCTTTCATTATTCAAGGATTTAACACCAACACTCTAATATGATTGTTTAATGGCTTCCCCATTTGTGGGGATATTGCCATTGTTTTAATGTAGCATTTTTTATTGTCTGTTGTTACACAAAAACCGTTCTTATTGAGGTAAAAAAATGTCTTTGTCTTATTCATTTATTGACATGCTCAGCCCTAGTTGTTAAATATAGCAATAGCTGATATACTTTTCTTAAATACAGTTTTGGTATTATGATTATACTTATCACTTAAATTAACCGACTTGTTGTTATGACAAGTTGGGTTAACCAACATTCTTTAGTTAAGGCACTTGCCTTTTCTAGAAGTAGAACTAGTTGTTCATAATGTGTTACTTAAAAATAGATACAAATGCATTTTATTTGTCTTTAATATTGAGTTTTGTTCCAGAGTTTGCAGATTATTGTTTGCAGGTCCAGAGTTTGCAGGTTATTTTTTGTGCTATAATTAACATTTTGGTTTCAAATTTTATTAGATATATTTGGTGTCGTATTCATTCAGCACATACAATATGACAGATACTATGTAAGCACCTTAAAAGCTTAGCAATGAGGCCGGGCTTTCCCAACATCAGACCCATGAACAAAGGTGAAGTTAGCGATGTGGCAGGGACCTTGAGGAGGCCTACGGGAGGTCTGACATGGTCTCCGCACTCCCCGCCTGCTGATGCTGGTCCCCTCCTCATTGTCACATCGGGCTGCACCAAGCTCGCGGTGGGAGAGGACAGCTGTGTAGTACGTGGCCTAGAGCGCCTCTTCTTTCTGCACCTCTTCTGATTGGCAGTGACCCACACTTCCCGTCTTCTCTTCTGATTGGCGGTTACCAACTCTTTCCGTCTTGGCTCAAATACGCCTACTTTATTTTTTATTTTTTGGTGCCAGGGACTGAAAAGTTTGCCTGTTTTAGAGGACGCTCTTTTATTTTTCCCCAGTAAATTGTTTCCCAGTGATGTTTTTCTGTCCTTAATTTCCATTCTATACTTATTCAAACTTCTGACCCTTTTTCTATTATGGAGATTGAAAGCATTTAATTTCAAATCTTTCATTTGTATTTTAAAATGTTGAAATTATTTGATTTATAAAAATCTTGAATGTTTTCCAAGAAACATATATTTTGAAAATCAACTCTGTTTATTTAAACACAAAACTTACCTGGTCCAGAATAGGGACACACAGCACACGCATCCCACACGCTATTTGATTTTAACGGTTGTGTCGTATTCTTTCCCCTCTTACCTCTTCAGTCCACACCCTTTATTCTCATTTTAGGAGCATCCGCCTGGAAGGAAGCCTCACAGGGAAGGAGCCGCAGCAGTTTTAGATAATTATAAGAGTTTATAGTAGTGAAAAGTGGTAGCAGACACGTTCTGCTGATATTGATGAAACTCCATCCTTGAGGTCTGCCCCAGTTTAAGTGGATATTGATAAATGATAACCAAAAAAGACAAATTTGTGGCTATGTTAAGAAGAGAAGTTATCATTTATGAACTATCTACTTCATGGTATAGCAACAACAATAGAACATTTACATCATCATGCTATTTTATATCTTTATTCAGTCTATTGTATACTCAATACTTACTACTCCCACTATAGAGGTAAAGTGTTGGTGACAAAGAGAATTCAAGGAACTTTCTCAAGGTCACACGGATGATAAATTGGTAGCCCAAATTCTATTCCAAGAAATCTCACCCACAAACCCTGTTTCTAAATTAACCACAATGCTGTGTGTCAGGAGAGTTACATATGCAAAATTACTGGAACAATGGAGAGTAATATTAATAGCTGTAAGTTCTTGAGAATCCTTCTGCACATGAAGGAATTTTAATCCTCAAAACTAAGGTAACAGTACTAATCATATCTCACAGGAAAAATAAGACACCGTGTGTTAACTGCCGCATTGCAAGGGATTTTGAAGTCATACAAAAAGATTTTTTGAGGTAGAAATGTGTATTTTATCACAGAAATAGACATATTGGATATGAAATGTGGGACTAATCCAGAAAAATACACAAATACCTCCAAATACTGTATAAGTGTCCAGAGAAAGAAGAAATTCCCTCATGTCTGTAAATTCAAAAAGGAAATGAAAATAAGTTAGAAGATGTTAAACAAATAAGATTCCTGGTAAACTAAATAAATATTTGAAATGGAAATGAGCTACAATTTGGCTAAGTGTATCACTGAACTCTGAATCTCTCAGGGAGGGTGAAGGACATCCACTCAAATGTGATTTGAGAAATGCCACACCCTGAAGTGCTGTGAATATAGTTTGTGCTTCCTTCTTCAGCTGAAAACCAGTGACATGGGAGCAGAGAACAACACAAGTACCTCACAGTTCCTCCTGCTGGGCCTCTCAGATGATCCTGAAATGCAGCCCCTTCTCTTTGGGCTCTTCCTGTCCATGTACCTGGTCACGGTGCTCGGAAACCTGCTCATCATCCTGGCCGCCAGCTCTCCAGCTCTGACTCCCGCCTCCAGCTCTGACTCCCGCCTCCACACCCCCATGTACTTCTTCCTCTGTAATCTGTCCTTCGTGGACATCTGTTTTACCTCTACCACGGTCCCAAAAACTCTGGTGAATATCCCGACACAGAGTAAAGACATCTCCTACAGAGAGTGCCTCACTCAGGCGTATTTTTTTACACTTTTCATCCAGATGAACACTTTCCTACTTGCTGTGATGGCCTATGACCGCTTCATGGCCATCTGTCACCCCCTGAAATACACAGTCATCATGAATCCTGGACTCTGTGGCAACCTCATTCTGATGTCCTGGTTCATAAATTTCTGGATCTCTTTGATTCATACTTTACTTGTGAAGGGACTGAGCTTCCGTAGGGGCACTGAGATCCCACATTTCTTCTGTGAACTGTCTCAGCTTCTCAAGGTGGCCGGCTCTGATACCTTCATCAATAACATCTTTCTTATCTTTCTGTACTTGTCAAGCGCACTTCTGGGTGTGTTTCCTGTCAGCGGGATCTTTTTCTCTTACACTCGGATAGTCTCTTCTTTAATGAAGATGTCCTCTACTGGAAGCAAGTATAAAGCCTTTTCCACCTGTGGCTCTCACCTCTGTGTGGTCTCCTTGTTCTATGGAACAGGTCTTGGCGTCTACCTCAGTTCTGCCATAACTCATTCCTCCTGTGAAAGCTCTGTAGCCTCTGTAATGTACACTGTGGTGACTCCCATGCTGAACCCCTTCATCTACAGCCTGCGGAACAAGGACGTGAAGGGCGCCCTGGGCAGACTCCTCAGCAGAGCAGCCTCTGGTCCCTCATGGACCACTGACCTCAGAACTAAGCAGACATTGTGTCCCCTAAAGCAAGTGCTGTGACTTTCAATACCCTGGGTCTTCTTCTCTCCTAAAATATGTATTTCTTCCTTTCTCCTTCTCCCAAAACACCTATAAATTTTCTTGTACATGAAGAGTGACTGATAATACTGTGAATGTTTAAAATGGTATTTATTGCAGTGAAAGACACTGTAGTGAAATACTTTAATCACGTCAAAATTCTCTCCCGTGCTTGAAACACACTGTTCCATCCTCCCTGCCTCCTGCTGATGCAGCTCTGGGAGGCCTCTTTTCCTATTATTAGTTGTGCCATTGTGACTGTCTTGGTGTCCTGAATCAGCATGTCCTTGTTGTGGTCATTGTCACTTCAGAAAAGAGCCACAAGTGATGTAGTGTCAAATCCTGTGAGTCATTCGAAGGCTTTTCCATTGTGATGACTTTTCCATCAGACTGCACTGAGCAGCAGGGTTCACTGAATTTTTTTAATCATACATCATAAAGACACATAGAATTTATATCTTTGTTTACAGTGTGTTAGTCTTTTAAAATAGATAAGCATGTTTACTTCATTTTTCCTCCTCAATTTTGAGTCTAGATTTAGACTGTTACAGGCTTGAAGACTTTATTTGTGTGTTACAGTACATGTTCTGATCTTGTTATTTAGTATGCATCAAATTTAGGACCTGATTAGAGCCTACAACATGAAGGACATCACATGAGTCATCAGCAAGAGGAATATTGATTCCAATCTGTTACACCCTCAGTAACGGAAATAGACAGACATTTTCCCTCCTATGTAGGTTCACTGTCTGCTACAGGAAATCACATGTTCAGTTCTCTCGGCTTAGAATGATTCTTTTTTATTTATTTATTTTTATTTTACTGGTATATTTGCCAATAACAAATGCTGGAGGGGCTGTGGAGAAAAAGGAACCCTTCTCCACTGTTGGTGGGAATGTAGACTGGTGCAACCGCTATGGAAATCGGTGTGGGGATTTCTCAGGGAACTAGGACTAGAGATTCCATTTGACCCAGCTATTCCACTCCTTGGTATCTTCCCAAAAGAATTAAAAGCATCATACCGCAGTGATATATGCACACCCATGTTTATAGCAGCACAGTTTGTAATAGCTAAATCTCTTTCTTTTTTAAAGTACTAGAATGATTCTTTTTTTTTCTTTTTAATCTCTCTGTTCCTCAGATGGACAATGACACATTCTCCCTTCCAGTGTCCCCTTACTGTCGATGGCTTTTTAACTTGGCCTTTTGATCTCTCTTTTGCACAATTTTAATCCTTCCAGGATGTGGAAACTGCTTATTCTTTTCTGTGATCTTCTTTAAGTTCTTAATTATTCCTGTTCTGATAATTTTACTGATAATACAGCCTGTATTTCATTTTTGCCATCTCTGTGTTTCTTCTTATCCCTCGGATTTCTTTTCTCTTAGTATATAATCATTTCTTCCATTCTGAAAATATCATCATCAGGCAGGAAATACAAAGATTTCCCCACTTGTGCGTCTCACTTGTCAGTGTTTTGCTTATCTTATGGTGCAGGCTTTGGAACATACACTGGCTCGGGTGTCACATTCTCCTAGGAAATCTGCGGTGGCCTTCATGATGCACACTGTGGTCACCCCCATGCTGAACCTCTTCATCTACAGCCTGAGGCACACGCACACTACAAGTACCCCTGGGAGGCTTCACACCAGCAGACTGGTTTCAGGGACTGCAAAAACCACTTTGCAATTTAGGTTAGAAAATGCAACAGTAGTAAAAATCTGGATATGTATTAAGCCCCACCCCCCGATCTCATTACTTTTGTAGTCTGATGGTTTTATTTCCTTCTCATGATTCACAGTAGAATGGAGATATGCAGCACGGGGGAGGGAAAGATGGAAAGATTTTTAAAAGGATGCAAACATTTAGTTTGGGATGATGAAAAAAATTTGGGAATGGATGGTATTAATAACTGTAAAACAATGTGAATGAACTCATGTCAATGAACTTTGCAATAAAATGGCCAAAATGGTAATTTTAATGTACATTTCATTACAAGAAGCAATAAAAATAAAGTGCAGATGGATATTTCAAAACACAAACAAGAGACAGAAAGACTAACACTATATATTCTTCTCATATGTATAAATTAAACAAAGTCACCCTGCAAATACATCATAGAAGCCCTGGGAATTGTGCGTGGGATGGGGTGAGAAATGCACACAGTATGCATGTAGAGAAAGAACACATTGAAACATTTCATATATTCAATCAGTTTGTTTTAATTAAAAGACAAGAAAGAAGGGAAATGAACCGTAAGCTTCCTGCTGAGCAGAATAACACCCTTCAGGCAACATTCATTTTCTTCTTCCTTCCTAATATAAAGTCATATTTAGAGATTTGAACAGTGTGGACCAACTCAGCTAATTATGAATTCTAGACATGGAGACTCCAGGGTCCCATGTGGCCTGCGCCTCCAGACCCTCAGGTCGGCGGCTCCAGTCCAGCAAGCTTGTGTCACCTGCTTCCCCGGTTTTCTGGAGTAGGAAGCATTCATCTCACACTGTACTCATATCAGCCCTGAGGACAGAGACTGAGCCCTAACTAGTGATATTGCACAGGAAGTGGGCTTCATCCTTGGCTGTGACAGCTAATAATGATAAGTCAACTTCATTAGATTATACCTAGCAGAGTAATAAGCACGCTCCTGAGAATGTCTGGGTGGGTCATGGACTCACGACATTTGGTACTATGCGGGTCTTGCACCAGTACCTCTCTGGTGCTCTCTCTCTGCTCTGCTTCTTTGCTGCCATGAAGTAAGCAGCTTTGCTCCACCCTCCTTTATACTGGGAGGCTCCTACCAAGTACTGTGTCTCCTGCAAGCATGCACTAGATTAAATTTTTCCTTGTTTAAATTATGAATGCTGGGTATGTGGTCTGAGCAACTCAAGAGCTGGCTAATACAGAAAATTGGTACTGGAGCGATGGGGTCACTGATGTGACTTTATCCAATCAAGTGCTGAGGGAAAAGATGGATAAAGGACTATCAGAAGAATTAGTTCTTCGTCTTCAGGACAAATATGCACTTTGTATAGCCAGAGGGAAAGATGTTACTGTGCAAAATTTCAGCTCTATGGACTGTGACGCATCGAGATCAGTTGTGGTGGGGTCCTTGAATCTCATTCAGTTGCACAGTTTCTCTCTTCTTCCCCATCGGCTCTACTTCCACTAGACACTGCACCCAGAACACAAGGAAATGTGCCCTTCCGAACTGTTCTGTAAGCAATTCAGATGTGTAAGAACGTGATGGATGATGAAAATGAAGAGGAGGATCATAGTAACCATAATTTCCTGAATTATTATTGGAGCCTCTTAAATCCCAGGTGCTGAGTTACAGGTTGCACGTAACTCGTGTTATTTCATTTGAATAGTTTCTTCCTTGGTATAATCGCCCATATTATTATTTTACATAAAGGAATGTCATTTGGCTTGTATCTTGTGCCGAGTTTTGCAGCAGGCAAGTGTGAACTATGATTTAATTAGGCCATCTGAGTAGAGATACAGGGAACTCGTTATAAAAATCTTGGCAGGCTACTTGACAACCCAAGTAGCCATGTCACTTTCTGTCCTTCCAGGGGCGCCCTTTTGCTCACTATGCTTTTATCTCTACGGGATACTGGTAGATCACAGGACAGAGCAATTCGCGGCATTACGTGCATCTACTGAGGCTAGAATGGCCGAGATCACAGACAAAGATCCCAGGAAAGGAAGGCAGGAGAGAGTTTGTCACAGGCAGACTTCTTGCTCCAACTCCAGGATATCCTTGCGACTGTGCACATGCCCTGCATTCTGGAATCATGCTACTTAATCTCCAAAAAGATCATGAAGTCAGGATTTTCTGTCCTTTTTACTTGGAAAACGGCGGGTTTAACATATTTCTCGCAGTATTTATGGTTAAAACATCATTCTGTGATGATTAGAAAACAATATTTTAAAAAATCAATGCATCAGACCTGGGCGCCAAAAATTTAGGTTTCACTTTTTTGGTAGCTCTATTGTTGTTTCAAAAGAATAATTTCCAAAAATCTACTTTAAAGAAATAAGTGCAGCACTATTTCTGCAGGTTAATGTTGCCCCATGTTCTCTGCAGACTTAGATTTAGAAGCTTAATTAGCTTCTAGTTCTCCTCAATTTCGCTTGATTCATATATATTTTGCCTATTGGTTATGCAAAATAGTCGGCTTCACTTTTGGAGATTCATGCATGCATGTAATATACTTGATTATTTTCACCACCCATTACCCCATTTCTTTCACTCTCCCTAACCCTCTTCCTCTTCTCTGATAGTCTCTTTATGTTCATTTCTCAAGCACAAGCCACGTTGTTAGTATCTCTGGCACTCGCTCGGGGTGATTTCTAGTACCAACAACTATGCTGAAAGAGAATAGGTAATGGGCTGTCTTTATTTAATGAGTAAATATGAAATATATAAAATATGACAAAATTTTAGATATAGTTATCAACAATAAAGTTAATCTTTATTCCATTTAACTAAAATCTTTTCATCACATCATTTTCCTATTTCTGTAGGAGGACGTTTCTTGTCACGCAATTTGATAGGAGTGACTTACTCCTTTTCATTTCTCATTCCTCATAATCTATACCTTGTATGGTACGTAAGAGGCATAAAAATATCTTTTAAACGTTGAATATACTCTTCCTCGGTTCATAATTTGAGCGTCTGAGCGTTGAGCCTCCAAGGTCTTGTAACAGTCAATAATTGGCACAGTCTCGGGCCCTTCGGTTTGATGATGATGGTAGATGGGAAAAGAACCATCAGAAATATCATTTACTCAAAGTGAGAACAAATATGATAGCTTAGGCAGCCAGATGGGAAGATAGCAATATGCAAACCTTCGGTTATAAGGACTGTGATTTTATGGTCTAGGTTGTATTTCAGATCCTCAGAAATCTTATTTTAATCTAGACCTTTCACTTGTGATAGTTGTACGTCCAGCGGGGCATCTTACCCGTGTTAGCAGAGAGTGGGGGGTCCCTCCAAACTGTTTCCTAAGCACCGCAGAGGGCATATGAAGGTGCCAATGAGGCCAATAAGGCTGGAGGATGAGGACAGAGATCATAACACGGTGAAGCGACACTGAGGGCTTCCTAAGTGCCGGGCTCTAAGCTTTGTGTTTTACACTGCTCATTTTATCTGCATAGTCTTTCCACATTATTATGATTTCAGAAAACATGAAAGAGGTTATATTATGTGATTTTTGTTGGCCTGTTAAGGTGAAATAGGATCACCTGTGTTTGAATTGGGCCATCTGATTAAGAACATGGGGCACGTGATTAAGAACATTCTCAGGTGAATCTTGGCAGGTTCTTCCCATAATACACTTTTTAATCAGGCTGGAAAAATGAAATTTTCCCATGGAGGAAACAAATCTATCTTCACTTTTGTATTTTTTTCTGAGTTCTTTTTATCCTTTTAATTTTTATTTGTAGATGTTTGCATTACACAACAATTTTCTTCTTCACAGGGAGTTGGTACATTTACATAACACATCACAATTCTTTTTTATCCCCTTCCCCTCCCCTACCTCCTCCCTCCCTCTATCCTTTGGTGCCCTTCCTAAATGAAAAAGATCTCCCTCTCGCTCTCTCTCTTTTTCATATTATCTATCTTTTTTACTCTTTTTTATACTTTAGGTTTCTCATTTTTGAGAAAACATATCATAGTTGTGTGTGTGTGTGTCTGTGTGTGTGTATTTATTTCACTTAACATTATGGACCACTTCCAAGATTTAGTTATCATGAATTGTGCTGCTCTAAACAAGGATATGCATGAATCACTACAACATGGTGTCTCTAAGTCTTTCAGGAAGACTCCTAGCAGGGGAAGAGCCTGTTCTTACAGGATTTCTAGTTTATTTTTTTGTGCAAATTTCATAATGATTTTCACAATGGTTGCACTAGTTGACCTTTCCATAAACAGTGTAGAAGAGTTTCTCTTCCCCCACAGCCTCGGCAGCATTTGTTACTATTTGATTTCTTCACGATGGCTGTTTTTCTAGAGTAAGATGTATTCTTGGGGTTGTTTTAATTTGTACTTCTTTAATGGCCAGTGATCCTGTACAAATTTTTCATTTATTTTTCTGGCCATTTGTTCTCCTCCTTCTGAGAAGTCTATTCATTTCAGTAGCCCATTTTTTATTATGGCATTTATTTGGGGGATCTAATTTTTAGTTCTTTTTATATTGTAAACATTGATCTTCTGTCCAAGGAATAGCTGGCGAAATTTTTCTCATTTGTAGGTTGTCTCTTGCTCTGTTTGCTATTTCTTTTGATGTGCAGAAGCTTTTGAACTTGATAAAATCTCATTTGTTGATTCTTGATGTTATTTCTTGTGCAAATGGGGTTCTGTTCAGAAGGATCTTGCTTACATCTAGGCCTGCAACATTTTACCTATTTTCTCTTGCAGCAGATTGTGTGTTTCTCTCTCAACACTTAGATCTGTGATCCATTTTCATTTTTGTTTATTACATGCTGAGCGATACAGATTCAGATTTAACCTTCTGCATGTGGATGGCTGGTTTCCCCAGCTAAAGATGTGATCTTTCTCCTCCAGTGTGTGTTTTGTGCATTCTGTTGGTGGCTACGTGGAGTCAAACTTGACTGAAAACTTTCCATTCTGCTAGTTCTGTACCCACCGGGGAGCTGAACTGTGTGGAGAATGGGAAGACAACAGAACAATTTATTTAACGAGGAGCTCTGAGAGTTCAATCTGAGATGTTTGTACCTTTCAGTATTCCCCTTTGCCCCTCACCTGTGCTGCTCTGACTCTGGGCTCTCTCAAGCTTACCCGGGCTTTCTAGGGACCGATTATGGAGAGAGGAAACTTCAGCGACGACCATCAGAGGGAGTCACGGTGTCGCAGCGAGGCTGGCAGGTCATGCGGGTAACGGAGGAAGGTGTGGCCTTTACATGTTGAATACAATTACCAGGAACACGCCAAATTTACCTAGTCTGTGAGAGTGAAGTATGTTGAGGGGAATTTTAGTTTTCATGAAAACCCATCTTATCTAGATATCATTCTATTTCCTTTTCTCATTTTTTCAAACTTAGAGCCTTCGCTTCAAAAAGAGTTATTTTTCTGGAGAGTGTCCAGCTTTCTTCCACTTTCTTAAAATCTGATTTCCTGCTTCCAATTGTTTATAATTAAATATTCTCTGAGAGTCTAGGACACACCAGATTTTGTCTACTTTGTTCCATTCATTAGATGATTCTGTCACATCCATTTTTGTTTGTTAGTTATTGGGGATGGAACCCAGGCCTTCACACTCAGCCACACCTCCAGCCCTTCTTTTGATTTTTCACTTTTGAACAGGGTTTTACTAGGTGGCTAAGTTTCTCAGGCTGGACTCAAACTTGTGATCCTCCTGCCTCCATCTCCCAGAGTGCTGGGGTTAGAGATGTGCACTGCCACGACTAACTTTTATTCTCAACTTTTATGGGCAAATTCGCCTTACTGATAGCTCTTATTAGGTCAAGATTTTTCTAGCTATTGTTTCACTTTAGTAGCCTCAATAGCAACTTTTAATAATGTAGTTTTTATGATGCTTTATAGACAGATTTTCTTTTTTTGTATTACCCACTTCTTTGAATGTTCAGGAATATGTCAAATGATTTAAATTGGAAGAGACTGCCTG
>QZML01000445.1:99475-121673 GCA_016801275.1 Hystrix brachyura
AGGAACAGAGAGACAAGAGAAATAAGGAATAGAAAGAAAAAATGGAAACAAAGCTTTTGTAAATAAGGAGGGAGGAGGGGATGAGGCAGGGAAGGGGAACTGGGAAGAAAGAAGCAGCAAGATATCTCATGTACAGGTACAAATCCTCTATGATAAATGTTATCACTATGTACATCTAAGATGTACCATTAAAATAAAATTTAAAAAAAATATTTATTTTGAGGCAGGGTCTCATCAAGTTGCTAATTCTCCCACATTGACCTCCATCTGATAATCCTCCTCAATCGGCTTCCAAGAGTGCTGGGAATAGAGGCATGTACCACCATACCTTTCTTCATTGGCTAGTTTTAATTATCTTGACTCCCTTTTATGGCTATTTTACTGTAAGTACGCACCACAAGTTGTCTATCCTTTTGTACACTGATGGACGTTTAGGTAATTTCAACTGTCTGTCTAATGCAAGTGGGATGCTATTTGTGCACATATATTTATTTGAGTATAATCATGTGCTGCCTAATGATGTTTTGGTAAATGACAGACTGTATACATGATGGTGCTGCTATAATACTATAGTGTAGCAATGTTCTGGCCATCTTAGGTTTGATAAATACACTCCACAACATTCACACAATGATGAAAGTGCTTTCCGATGCCTTTCCCAGGACCTATCCTGGTTATTAAGCAGCATGTGAGTATACTTTCTTGAAGCAGTTGATTAATAAATCAATGCATGGGAGGGTTGAGTCATATGATAAATTGTATATTTAAATTTTTGAGAAAAAAGTTGCCAACCTATTTTTAATAGTGGTACAGTACATTTTACTTTCTAATGTGCAAAGGTTCTGATGTGTTCAGCTCCGTGGCAATGCTTATTTTTTTCAACTTCATACAACATATGACATCCTGTTGGTTTGAAGTGATACCTCATTATGCTTTCCATTTGCGCTTCCCTCTCACCAAGCACATTTTCAGGTGCTTGTTGGCAATTTATAAATCTTCTGTGGAGAAATATTTGCAAGGTTTTTCTGATTTTGTGGTTGTATAGTTTGCACTTTTTTCTGGCCTATAAATATTTTCCATATAGTCTGTATACTTGGCCATGACCACAGGAGGGTTTTGTAAGTGGTTCCGCATTCTATAGAGTCTTTCCATTTTTTCAGGTTCACAGTTATTGTTACCAGCTGCACTCTTCACTATGCGCAGATCTCTTGCCTGTTATTCCTATTGTCTAGCTAAAATATTTGTCTTTTGACCAAGGATGTTCTGTTTAATTGTAAGAGTTTTATTATGCTCACTATTATGTTTATACTGCTAATTTATTTCTGAGTAAATTTTACAAACTGTGTGTATTATCTCAGGTGTTTATACGTGCTAGGCAAATGTTGCACCGCTGAGCTACATCAGTAGTTCTATCTATTTTTAGTTTGGTGCAGAGTTCACTCCCAGGCTTGCCTCAAACTTGCAGTTCTTCTGCCTCTGTCTGCTGAGTAGCTGGCATTACAGACATGTACCACCGCACTGGATTCCTTTTTGAGTATCACTGTGTTAGGAGCCCAGCTTCCTCTATCTGTGGTGAATTTGTTTGTGTAAGTTTGCAAGATGCATCTGTGACTCACTGCATAAATAATACCCACTTGGCAGAGAAACGTGTCAGTCTGACCCATCTTTCTGGTGGCTTTACAAGGGGAGAGAGAGAGACTGGATTATGGAGACAGCCCTCCCTGGGAACTCTCAGTTCTCAGATCATTTTTCCCTTCCAAAGCAAAGTCCTTTCCTTGTCCTGGACTCTGTGCATGACAAATACACTCTCCTGGGGCATTATACATGTTGTTGGCAGGTTTTTTTCTTCTGAAAAACAGATTCTGGGACTAAAAACAGACTTGCTAGAAATTTCTGAAGAAATACGTTTGAAATAAATATTTGTGTGCTTGTGCGTAATATTCGAGCAAATCAAGTGGACTACAGGAGCAAATTAAACAATTTCAAAGACTGTGTACAAATGAAAATACCTTCACAGCGTCTCAGGACATTAGGGAAGATACCTCAGCACCAGTCTGTGCCACACTAACAAGAAACAGTTAACTGAAACAGGCAAGAACAATTGTTCTGCATTAGCCAGGTGACACAGCCCCAAACTTCAGCAGCACCGACACAGAGAGGGACCCTACACTTTGGGAAAGGAGCAGGAAGGCAGCACGGTGCTTTGTCTTGAACCCTTAACCAGGCCCGCCACATTAGAACTGGCCCCAGGAAGAGCCCCGGCGGCCTTTGATCACAGGCGGTCCCTGCAGACTCCATCCTCAGCCCTGCAGCAGCACCAGGTGGGAACATAGAAGCTCTGAAGAGCTGACCATTTCTGCAGTCCGCCCTGACCCCAGCTGGCCACCCCAATTCTCAGCTCAGGGCGGCACTGGCATAGCGCACACGGAAGCCACCCAGCGCTCTCTGGCCTCTGTGGTCTCAGCTTTAGGGCGACCCAAGGCCTGCAGCGGCCACAGTGGTCCCGGGGTGTCAGGATTGCACTGCAAGATCTGCCCTGGATTTCTGGACAAGCAGACACTGAAGGGCGGCCCCAGACAGATCCGGTCTATGAAAAGAGCAATCACACTCTTCTTGAACAGCATCCATGTCAGTGCTTGGCCATAATATTCCACGACAATTAGTGGAGCCTGGTGTCACCAAAGACATGAAATATCGTCTTGTGAGTGATGCATAACACACTAAAATGCATAAAGTTCCCGAAAAATCTCTATCAGAATAGCTTTAATGGTTAGCCAATATAAAAAATAGTGAGAAACAATGAAATAAGAATACAGGGGCTGGGGATTTAGCTCAGTGATTAGAGTGCTTGCCCTGCAAGCACAAGGGCCTGAGTTCGATCCCCGGGACCACAAAAAAAAAAAAATACAATACATGACAAGGAGAAATTTAAAAGAGACACACAATTACATGTATGTATATCATAGTTTTATACACCATAGGATAAATAAAATAAAAATCTTGCAACTAAATAGTATAATGAAGAAAGTGGAACATCACAAAGAATTATCAAATGCAAAACTAATCCAGAAGAAATGATAGAAGTCAGAGCACAAAAATATACAGTCAGAGGAAGAAACAGAAAATATCAACATGAAAAGTAGAAAGCTTATGGAACATATGGGACAGCATTGAGAGAGAAAATACTGAAGTTGTTGTGCAAGATGAAGGATGGAAAGATAAAGGGATAGAAAGCCAAATTTAATATATGACAGTGCAAAATCTTCAAAATTCAGAGCAAATTTTAAAAGAAAATATTTTAGCTACACATGCTTATGCCAAAAATATTAAAAAAATTAAAACTACCAAAAATATTAAAAAAAATATTAAAACTACCAAAAATTTGCATCTTGCTGGATTGTAAAAATAAGAATGGCCTAATTACAATGTGACTAGGTTAAAGAAAATGAAAAGAAGCACTACAGAAATAAATTAAAGAGTAGTAAAACAACAGAAAAGGTCCACGAAAAGAGATCTTTCAATAGAAAGATCAAACCATTTCACAGACTGTTCTCTGGACTAAGAAAAAAGTGAGGAGGTTCAAATCAACAAAATCAGAAATGAAAATTGAGATCCTACAATTATAACATGGAAATATGTGGCTGGTAGGAGACACTAGACAATTATGGCCAACAAATTGGGTAGCCTACTAAAATGGAAAAACTCTTGGACACATAAACCTACCAACCGCTCTTTTTATTTGAGTGTCTCTAAAGTAAGTATGCAAAGAAGGACATGAATAAAACAGAAACCAATAATGAAAGAATTTCGGGTCCTAGAAATATTTATAAAATACATACATTTCTAGTGAGCTCAAAACAAGTACAGAGCGCCGAGTGCCTGTTGATCTGTTTCTCTTCTCTATGTATTATTTTTCTTTTAGGAAAGTTGTCCAAGCAATATAGAAGCATGGAATCTAACACCTGTCTCCAAATTCCATCTCATGAAACTGTCAAATTACCCAACCTCCAGTCTGTCCTCTCTGGAATGTTCCTGTCTGTGTACCTGGTCACAGTGCTCAGGAGCTTGCTTATCCTGGTCATCATCCAAGTTCCAACTCGGCACAACCACATACTTCTTCCTCTTCAACTTGTCCTCGGTGGGTGACCATTTCAAGTCCACCATGGTCCCAAAAATGATTATAAACACCTAAACTCACAGAAGTACCATCTGCAATGTAAGCTCTATAATATGCATGTCTTAAAATATTTTTGCATGTACAGATCATCGGGTGCTATGATGCCGTGTGACCAGGTTTTGGCTATGTGTCACCCCAGACTTATTTTGTGTTCATAAACTCTCACATTTGTGGCTTCTTAATTTGGTGTCCTTTATGCTTGGCCTTTTGGACTGTCATAAACAATTTGATTGTTTTATCATTTACATACTTCAAGGATACAGAAAATTCTCATTTCTTCTGTGTTGCTTCCTACTTTCTGAAACTTCCTGTTTGGAGAATTTTGCCAATTTTATATATGTATATATAAAATTGGGGGCGCTGGGGGTAGAACTCAGAGCCTTGCACTTGCTAGGCAAGCACTCTACCCTCACTAAAAATATATTGAAGTATATCGCTGCTGACATATTTATTTTTGTCCATTTTAGGATATTTTTCTGTTAATATAAAACTGTTTTCTCTATTCTGAGAGCTCCATCATCAGGTGGACTATAGAAAGACTTTTGCATGTGCCTCTCTGTGGTTAGTTGTTTGCTCGTTTTATTGACAAGGCCTTGAAGGCCACCTTGGCTCCTGTGTGTCTCACTGTCCCAGGATCAGGCTGTAGCCTCAGCGATGTACACTGTGGTCACCTCTGTGCTCAATTCCTCATCAGCAGCCTGAGGAGCAGGGATATTAGTGATGTCCCCAAGAAGCTGCACAGCCGAACAGTCTGACTTCAGGCGTGCTTTTAAAGGTAATTTGGGGAAAATAATAACACTAAGCATCTAGACTTGGAAATTCTGCCTCTTTAGTAACATCACATTCATAATTTCATGGCTTGAATTTCTCATGATTCTCACAGTAGAATGATTGTTACCTGCCCTGGCTGATGGAATGAACAGAAAATGTTTAAATTGGGTATAAGTTTTGCAGCTTGGAAAGTGGAAAGTTTCTGGAGATGAATGATGTTTGTGTAGTTGCACATCGGTGTGAATGTAATTAATGCTACTGAAGTGTATACTTCATGTGGTTAAACGGGAGGTTTTTGTTATGTACATTTTATAAATATTAAAATGAGAACAAAAGCCTGATGGATATTTTCAAAATGTATAGAAATGAGAGAGATTAACAGTACACACGAATTGTTCTCCAAGTTGAGGAAGAGCCCAAACTTTTGTGAATACTCTTTTTTCCCATTTCTTATTCCTCCATTACTTAAGGAAGTCATTAGAGACTGGAAGAAGATGGACCAACCTGGCTAATTAGCAGCTCTGTGCCTTGGGCCTCCAAGGTCACGCTCTTCAATAGTCAGCCTGTCCCTCTAGTCTTCAGCTCGATGGCTCCAGTGCAAATGGCTCCAGACCTGTGTCACCTCCTCCCTTGGTTATCTGCTTTAGGAAGCTCTGATCTGACTTTGTGTGTGACTCAGTTCCGCAGTGTAGCATGAGCCTTCACTCGGTACCAGGTGTGGAAAGGTCTTTGGATCTGCTCTCCTCGACCATGACCCAGCAGAGGAGCAATGTAAGCCAGTAAGTGCAGAGGGAGCCTGTGTCCACAGGAAAAACTTTTACAATTACCATTTCTTCCTTATGAGAACAAATATGACAGTTTGTTAGTGGAGGTACCAGAATTCTTAGTATCTAAATTTGTTTTCTAACCCACCCTATTTATTTTGCATTTATATCTCACCCAAAACTGAAAAGACATCTACTTTCCAGTCTGGCTTTTAAACACTCTCGGGGGCTACGATGGTAACGATAAGGCCAAGGACGAGGAGGAAGGTAACAGGAATCAGAGAATTATGAACTATTTCTGAGGGCTTCCTAAGTGTGGAGCACTCAGCAACATGTTCTACATGGCTTGTTTCATTTTGTCTTCCTGTAGTTGTAAATGGCTACATTATTATCGTCCTATGGAAAATAAAAGCACATAATTTTTTTATAACTTGTAGTAGGTTCGAGTGAAGCCGTATTTGAGTTGGGCTGACGAAAGACACAGGCAGTCACGCTAGGAGAATCCTGGCCAGTTGTTCCCTTAAAATGCACCGAACATTTCACATCCCCCACTTCCGTCACTCCAGGAAGTGACCCTGTGCGGACTGTGTGGTTACTTTGGGGATCTCAGTAGATCGCAGGGCAGAGCAGGGGGTGATGCCAGGTGCAGCCGGTGTAGGGACAGCCATCAGTCACGGGAACACTCATAGAGTGAGCTCACTCCTGATAACAGCAGAGATCGCTCACTCGCCCCCACTCTGGGAGATGCTTGCGACCTTCCACATCTTCTCTATGCCGGTAATTAGCCCGCAGGCTCAACAGAGACGTGATGTCTGGTCTCTGTTACATTTCTATTCAGGGAGCTGGAGAGCATTAAATATGTCTTCAAATGCACTTAAGACCGGTGGGAACAATGAAAAAGTTCAGGGCATCAGATGCAGAATCTGCACAGTTAATGTTAAAATGTCCAGCACCGGTATTTTTGTCTGTCACACAGGGCAGGTTGTTAGTACCTCTGAAAAGCGGCATTGTCGCTTATGGTGATTTCTAGTCAAGACGACGGCACCGAGTAAGGACTCAGCACATAATAGTTACTCTTTTGGAGCGACTATGTGATGTGTGTATTAAATCAGGGCAAAATTAACGTTAGATATCATTATTAATAATGATAAATTGGATCATACTGTTCAAGTAAAATATTATTTGACTTGAAATTACTGATTTGATATTTCTGTAATAGGAAGTTTTTCTTTTGTCTTCTTTATAATTTTACGTCTGTAATTGGAGAGGAGTGGCTAGCTCTCTTTATGATTATTTAGAGCTGCATGTACAGGTTTTGTCCAGTGAGGGCATCAAAAATATGTATTAAATATTAAATAGACCCTTCTTTTCACTGCAAAAAAAAAATGGCCTTTATCAGTGTGGTTTTAACACATTCAGTTCTTTTTGTCTGCACTTTCAAACTTTTCAGGAATGTCCCTTAGAGATAGAGGCAAGTTAAAAAAGCTCTTGTTTTCATTTATACCTCAGTCACATGGGTCCTTTGTTCTATTTAATCACATATATATCAGTGAACCGAAAAACAGCAGAAATTTTCATGAGGAAAAGAGGAAATGAAATACAAGGGGAATGAGTCACCTAACCTGTATGCTTTAGGGTGAGATTTCGTCACAAAAAATCCCCGGCTCCAGTGCGTGTTGAAACCTCTATTCATCAGTATCCCTCTGTTCATAATGATGGAATTCTTTATTTTTAAAAGAACCACAGTGGTCAATGTCTATTCAGGTACAGATTTCCCAGAGGTGCCACACAGTCTGTGCAGATGGGTGTCAGTCCCCACACTTCCGTTAAGCAGTATGAGGAGTTGCGGATTTAGCTCAGTGGTAGAGTGCTGGCCTAGGAAGTGCAGGGCCCTGAGTTCTATCCTCATCACCTTCCTCCCTACCAAAAAAACAAAACAAAACAAAACAAAACAAAACAAAAAAACATTAAGCAGTATGAGAACAGGAAGATGGAGAGATTCCTACACATTTTCATATTCTTTTTTAGCACACTTTTGCAACACATAATGAATACATTCATCTGAGGGATTCAGTGCATATTCTCACAGGTCATTGATACAGGACTTAAATACTGACTCCCATCCCAGGACATGGTGTCTTCCTTTGGTGCCAAATAGAAATATATTTCCCCATAGAAATGGAAATTCATGGTGCATTATCATAAAGGGATCACTACTAGGTAGACTTCAGGGATATTTCGAGGGCATTTTTAAGAATAAGAGGATGTATGTGATAATGACTGAATTTTACTAGGAAAACACATGTATGTGATTAACAATAAAATTATACTTGCATCATTTGTTGGAATTTCTCCCAGCAACATGTTGTATAGAAATTCTCACTTGTGTTAGCAGAGACAGAGCCATAAGGAGTGGGAAAGGATTTTCCTAGTAATAAACTTACAAGTTGAATGATATTTCTTTCATGTTATGCTATGCATCAAATTATTTGAAGTATTTGTAGGTACTTCACAGGGAGACTTAAAACTATGTGCAACATAAACCAGTATATTCGATGGAAAATAGGTGTCACGTGCATAGTAAGTACTGCACAACTATTTGTGGATACACAAGTGAGTACTGGCCCAGAAACAAGGACAGGAAAATCTACCCACTGCAATTATGACAATATTTCTCTTTAAAGACAGCTGTGCAGGAGAATAGAACCAAGCAGAAATACCAACAACTCAAATTTAATTGCCATATTTTCTCCCCAGGTAAATATATTAAGGAGTGAGATCTAATCCCAGCAGTATAAACAGTTTGAAATATTTTAAAACAATTTTTGCAACAACTATATAAAGTAGGTGTTTATTATCCCTATTTTACAGGTGAGGTGTAAAGACACCATTTGCTGGTATGCTTACATGATTTCATATACTTTTTTTTTTCTTTTGCAAGTGTTTTTCCTGCACATTTATATTATTTCCTGTAATTATTTTGTTATGCACTTTTTCCCAATTTAATCACAGTGAGGCATGAAAAAAATAATAAACCTGGATAGTTCAGGTAGCTGAAGTAAGAGAATTGAAATCCTCGTGTTGAGAGATTCATGTGAAAATCTATAAACTGCAAATAAGATCTGTGGATTCAAATCTGTGCTATGGACATTCCTTGGTGCTAAAGACTTCAAATATAAATGAGAATGCCTGTGATCAGGAAAACAGTAAAGTACATGACCATATTTGTATAGAATATGAAATCAAGAAAGAGAAAAATCGCAAAGAGCTGTATTATATACCGGATTATTTTACTGATATTATATGGAGTTGATACAAATAAACTTCTGTCAAAAAAATTTCAGAGTTGTTCCTTGTGACTTATTATTTTAAAATATGGATAGGCACAGTGTGCAATAATACCACATTTCTGGAAATTGTGTAATACAATTATATGCATTTAAATAAACTATATCAACCAAAATTTGGAGGTCCCTAAACCTAAACCCACAAATAGGAGTTACACATGAAATAAATTAAACCAAATTTTGAATGAGCAATAATATTCTTGAAGGCAAAAAATCAGAAAACTTAAGAATAATGAAAAGCTCCTGGGAGATGACTAGCTCACTTTCAATTTTTCTTATTGTGAAGGACCTATTTGAATTTAGTATTCACTGAATGGAGTTCTTCTTCTTAAAGTGTGTATAAACACTCTAAATCAAGGGAATTTGTTATCAAATTTTAGGATAAAATGAGGTATGTTTGAATGTTTTTCAATTTCCTTCAACGAGAATGGTATTTTTCCTAAGTGGTACAGATATTCCTTATTCGCTAGTTTTCTTAATGTAGTGATCTGTGTTTTGCTGTGATTGTGGACTTGTTGTATCTGTGTCCATGGTATTTTAACATAGCTCACTTGAGAATTTCCAAAGAAGGGGTGTATTAAAAGGCAAGTAATAGAGAACACAATTAATAATAAGAGTACCAAGATATTGGATTTACAAAAACTATGAAATAAAGTTGAAGGTGTATAGACCTCAAGAGTCAATACAGATGTTTCTCCTTTAATGACCTACCTGTTTATCGACTATTGGCACTTACAACCCACCACTCAGACTTAGGACAAATCTGTTTTTTTTGTTTGTTTTTGGTTTTGTTTTTTTTTATAGTTCTGTACATCTTTTTTATAGAGCCTCAGTGTCTTTTTCTGTATAGCACACCAGGCTTATACTACACTACTATAATTTTGGTGGATTGTCCTGTACAGTACAGTACTGTAATTTTATGTTCTGTTATATATAGTGGCACTACATGTAAGAGTTATGAAAACAAAGCAAGTCATCGAGTTAGAGTTTCCTTTGGCCATTCCTTTGTTCAAATAATGTAATGTAAATGCTATATAAAAGTCATTTAATGACCTGTCCACAGGAATGGAACTCTGTTGTTCAGCGGCAACTGCCTATAGTGTAATCATGAATATTTAAATTAAAATACACAGTGTTGATGCTTACTTATTTATTTCCCCTTTCCCACCCTTTTTTTGCAAAAGGTGTTCATACAGTGTTTCACAAAATCTAACGCATGTCTCAGAATTTGTCCTCCTGGGACTCTCAGAGGATCCAAATATGCACCCAATCCTTGTAGGACTCTTCCTGTCCATGTACCTGGTCACAGTGCTCGGGAACCTGCTCATCATCCTGGCCGTCAGCTCTGACTCCCGCCTCCACACGCCCATGTACTTCTTCCTCTCCAACCTGTCCTTGGCTGATGTCTGTTTCATCTCCACTACAGTTCCAAAGATGATTGTGGACATCCTATCTCACAAGAGTCTCATCTCCTATTTGGACTGTCTCACACAGATGTCCCTTTTTACCATGTTTGCATGTATGGATGACATGCTTTTGAGTGTGATGGCCTACGACCGCTTTGTGGCCATCTGTCACCCCCTGCATTATGCAGTCATTGTGAACTTTCGTCTCTGTGTCTTCTTAGTTTTGGCATCATTTTTTATTAGTCTTTTGAACACTCAGCTACACTATTTGATTGCCTTACATATCACCTGCTTCAAAGGTGTAGAAATTGCTAACTTCTTTTGTGACCCTTCCCAAGTGCTTAATCTTGCCTATTCTGTGACCATAACCATTAGGATAGCAATGTACTTTTTTTCTGCCATATTTGGTCTTCTCCCAATCTCAGGGATTCTTTTTTCATACTATAAAATTGTTTGCTCTATTCTGAAAATCCCATCATCAGGTGGGAGGTATAAAGCATTTTCAACCTGTGGCTCTCACCTGTCTGTTGTTTGCTTGTTTTATGGAACAAGTGTTGGTGTCTACCTTGGTTCAGCTGTATCACATTCTCCCAGCAAGGATTCAGTAGCCTCGTTAATGTACTCAGTGGTCACCCCCATGCTGAACCCCTTCATCTACAGCCTTAGCCTGAGGAACAGAGATATCAGTAGTGCTCTGTGGAGGTTTTATAATAGGCCAGTCTGATCTCAGGACCCTGATAGCCACCTGAAATACAGCATCTAAAATGTAACAGAAGCCAAGACCTAGACTTGGAAATTCTGCCTCCTTGGTCCCATCATTTCTGAAGTTTGATGACTTTAATTCTTGTTTCACCATGGAATGGTGGTTGGGTAGAGGAATTAGAAATGTTCCAAATGGATCAACATGTCAATTTAAGAAAGATTGAAATATGTAGAAAGATAGATGGTAATTTTGGGTGTGAACAAAAGTAAATATAAATAATACCATCAAACTCTGCGTTTTCAAATAGTTTAAATAGTTTGTTTTTGTTACATATGTTTTTACCTCAATGTACAGAGGAAATAAAAAGCTTAAAAATCTTCTGAAAACAAATAAATGAACAAAGTGACCTGGATCAGAGTTTCCTCCTGTGTAGTGGGAGCGCCTGAAACCTGGGTGGACCTTCACTTTCTACTCTTCCTCCCCCTCTGATTAGGAAGCCCTGAGGGATCAGGGTAACCTCGGTCCATGTGGGTAATTGCAAGCTCTGTGCAGTGAGCCTCCAGGAGCACATAATAGTAAACATCTCCCTCACCCCCCACATCCTCAGTGTGAGGGCTGTGGACCACACCAGGTGCTTCTCCTCCATGACCATCTGCGTCGCTCCGTGACCATCTGCGTCCAGAAACTCCCATCAGACACTGTGTTCATTGCCATCCCAAGGACGGATCTTCACCCTCCCTGGGCCATAGTCAGGGCGCTGGCTCAGTAGTGTTTGGTCAGGACCCAGCAGAGACACACATTGACCAAGGAAGAGCTGAGGGACTAATGGAACCATGTTTCCTCACCACGAGGAGAAACATGAATGCTCGTATGGAGAGATGGGAGACCCGCTGTGCAAAGTGTTAGACACGGGTGCTGTGAATTTCATGTGTTTGATTATGATGCGGTTCCCAAGTGTCTTATTAAAGGTTTTGATTTCCACCCACATGGGTCCTACTTCCCCGTGACATGTAATCCACAGCAGCAGAAAAATGGGCATCTGTAACCTGTTTCTTAAGCACTCCAACCTGATGATGCTGGTGAAGATGAAGACATATATGATGACAATGATCAGAACTAACACTGAGGGGTTTCTAAACGCCAGCAGCCATGTTACGTGTTCTATATACTTTGTCCATTTCATCTGCTCTGTGTTTCCCGGTAAGATGTTCTATAGTATTATACTTTACATAAAAAGAAGAGATAACACATTTTTGTTTAAATTGCAACTGTTTTCTGGGTTGGAAACAGTGAAGCCGTGTTTACACAGGGCTGTCTGATATTAAACAAGAAATCGTGCCGGGTGTTAGTACACATTTCCTCTGACAACTCAGGAACCCATTTCTCTTCCCGTCTCTCCGGAAGACACTCCTTTCTGACATGATTGACTCTGGGAGCTCCACGTAGATTACGGGTGAGGGGAGCAGTGACACCCGTCTATCAACTGCAGGAGGGATGTCTGAGAGCAAAGAGAACATCACAGAATGAGCAGACAACAATCATCACAGATCCTCTCATTCTCTTTCCCGGGATTTCCTTACAACCGTCCACATCCTCTTCCAGTCTGGTAACATCCTTCTCAACCTCCGAAAGATAAATCAACTCAGAAGGTGATTTTACTCTTTTTCAGAAAAAGGAAAATAATTCAATGTTCATTGGACATAACTATGGCTTCCATCTCTGGCTCTCTGCTGAGAAATTCCTGACAAATGGGGAACAAAGACTGAGTATCAGGCCCAGATAGCAAGTTAATATATTTGTAATCATCATCAACACATATTAATAGTGCAAAGTGAATGTCAGTGTGGAATTTCCGTACGTGCGTATACTCATAATGGCCTCTGTTCATATCCACCTTCCTTGTTAGTCGGGCAATTTTGAATCTTATCTCCATCTCTTTTATTTCCGAGACATAGTGCCAATAGTTACTATGTCTAAGATTCAACGTCACCATCTGATTTGATGCTACTTGATAGACCTGCATTGAGGAAGGATTAATAATGGTTGCTTCCCACTTTATTAAGAGGTGATCATTGTATAATATAAGAGCAAAGTAAGATTTGAATGTCATTATGAGCATTAATGATAGGATTAATACCATTCAACTATAATATCCTGGAATACATTGTTGCCATTTTCCTTTTTCTCCAAGCCAGCATTTTTGATTTTTTGTGTTTATATACTTCCATGCATGAAGCGACTTTCTTTCATTTCTAATTTGCTAGATCATGTTTCTACCCTAGCACGTAGGAAGCATCAAAAATACAAACCTCTGTTAAGCATTGATTGGCACCTTCCCTGCTTCACAAAATGGGGCGTAATCACTGTGACTTCAGTATGCTCAGCGCTTTCTAGTCTGCACGTTCATCTTGTTCGGGTCAGTCCCATATAACTAAAGCCAAGACAAATACTTCTTAGCTGTGTCTGTATCATGCACTCCTGAGACTTTTCACCCCATTTAGCAACATCTACAACTGATTTCTCATAGATCACAGCAATGATTTTCATGGGCATAAAACAGAAAGAGATGCACAAAAAGTTGAGGCCAGATAAGCTTGCAAACCAGGTGGAGGCACGTTCCCTGTCATTCTGGGCTCCAGGGCCTCTGGGCAAGTTCATTCAGCACTAAGCTATTTCCATAGTGAAAAAATTTTTGAAAAACAAAACAAAACGACTAAATATTTCAGTTCCAAACTTCCCTCATGTGCACACACATTATGGATATAGGTGTTATTCTCATTTCTATCAAGCAGTATGAGCACGGAGGGGGGAGTAATTTGCACTCTGCATACAGCAGCAGGGGTGTGACGTGGCTCTAAGATGATCACTTTGTAACTTGCATCCCGTCTCACTGTCTCCAGTTCTGGGCCGAATGGAAATATTATTCTCTCCACAAGTTGAAATTTATTAATCATGCAACTATTATTACAAGACATACCTCTGGGATATTTTTAAACTGTTTCTTAAATTTAAGGTGATGTAATCAATAAGGACTGATTTTTCTGATTGGGGCAAAATAAGATTAATTATAAAATTGTTCATGCATCATCAGTTGTTGGAATCCAAACAACTATTCTCCACCATCATATTGTCTGGAATTCCCACTTGCATTATCTGTAGATGACACAAGAATTTGAAAATGATTTTCAGAATAACAAAATCACAGTATATTATATATTTTTCTGTTGCTATAGTGTGTCAGTTAAAAATTTAAAATAGTCCTGTGTTCTTCATAAAGAGACTTAAATGCATGAGTCTATGAAAATTAGTGTATTTCAGGGATAATAGGTGGTGTGTTTCATACTACTTAGGTGAGCTTTAGGTACATTTTAGATAAATTTTTTGAAAAACTGTTTATGGATACACAAATTAATACTGGCATGGAAACAAAAAAGCATACCACTAAATTATTTTTTTATAGATTTTCATTAAAACTTATCCAAAATTGCACAAATTTACAGGCCATTACACAAGCTTACAAATCTTAATACACTGTGCCTTTTGCTTATAACAACAAACAATGTAAACAACCAGATAGATGCAACATTAAATCACAACTACATAAAATAGCACATGCTTAGTGTATGTGCTATGTTTTGAGTTTGGGTTATTAGGTTCTCGTTTCTGGCATGTATTTATTCCCCTGGATTCCCATTCCCCTCCTCCTTTGCCGTCTTCTTGTTCCCTTGGAGCCTTTGCCTATTGGCTTAGATCTGACCCTTTGCCTTGATTGTATCCATTTTTTTCCCTTTTCTTTTGTTTGTATTTTGCCTCACTCAAAGATGAGGGCTGCCATATGGTATTCAAGCTTGTGAGTCTGGTTTATTTCACTCAACATTATATTGTCCAGGGCCATCCATTTTCCTATAAATGGCTCAAATTCATCCTTCTTTATAGCTGAATAGTATTCCACTATGTATAGATACCACATTTTGTTCATCCAGTTAGCTATTGATGGGTATACAGACTGCTTCCATAATTTAGCTATTATAAATTGTGCTGCTATAAACATTACTGTGCATCTCTGTAGAATGATGTCTTTAACTCTTCCCTTCAAATGACTGAAGTGAACTTTGATGTTTCACACAAAAGACAGATGTATAAATCTACTGACTGGACATGAGGATGGGACCCAAAATTGAGCTTTGATGCCCTCCTTGGTGATGAAGTGTCTAACTCTACATGCAAGGATTGGTGATCAAGAAAACAATAAAACAGTATTCATCAGTTTTTAGGGCCTACAAAAGATTTTTAAAAATTTAAACAGAAATGTTTTTCATACCTGGTATTTTACTGAGTTTTTGTGGGCTAATACAAGTAATCACATGTAAAATTAAATAGAATCAAAATATTTCTCAAACCTTCATTATTTGTAAATTGTTGGCAAGCACAATATACATTAATGCCATGTTTCTGGTCAGTGATGACATTGATTAGGTACTTAACTAAACCATATTATGAAAATTCAAAGTCCATGAATGTCAAGAATAAACTTATGTATTAGGTAATTTTAAAAAGACAAAATTTTGTATGATATCTTAAATAAAAAAGAACAGAAATCAGAAAACCACAGAATGAAGAAAGCCCTAGAAAACAAATGGCACAAAAGAATGCTTCCTGGTTAAAAATCATCGGCCTTGATTTAGTGTTTAGAAATACTTTCCTAGTTCTTAGTATTTAAATACTCAAAGTAGAGTATTTGCACCATTGTCTTAAAATGAAAAGGTGTATTTCACCCTTCTCAATATTCTGTGGTTAGAATGATATTTTTTCATAAACAGAGAGTGTGTGACTTATTCTCCATTTTTCCTTAAAAGCGGTGACTTCATTTTGCTGTGGCAAGAGACTAGTTATCTGTAATTTTCATTATCAAATAATGTTACTGATTAAAGACTTTAATTTCTCCTCATCTTCACAGTAGGATGGATATTGCTAGGGCTGGTACAGAGAAAAATATGGAGTTGTAAAATTGTACAAAATTTTACCATTTGGAAAAATTAAATATTTTGGAAATAAATGTTATTGATATATGATCAGGTTTGTGTAATTTGATATAAGTAAATATTGCACATAAAATATTGAAAATGGTAATATTTGTTATACATTTTGGTGCAATAAATAATATAATTAAAATAGAGGTGGATTAATTTCTAAGAACAGAGAGAATAAAGGTTCGGTGAACAGTATCCAGTTTTCTTTTGAATAGAGGAAGAGCCCAGACTTTGGTGGCCATTTATTTTCTCTTCTTCTTCCCTATTAATACTAGAAAATCCTTAGAGACTAGGATACGATGGATCAATGTGGCTAATTAGGAGTTCAGTGCATCGAGGCCTCAAGGCCCCATAAGAGCAAATAACCAGTTTGTGCCTGGAAAGCATCAGTTTGCTGGCTGCAGTTCCCGGCACAGCACCTTGTCTGTCCTCTCCACGGTAATCAGGATTAGGAAGCTCTTTTCTATCTGTATTTACATTGAGTCAGAGGAAGGTGCCAGGGCCGCCGCCGGGCAGGAGGCAGGAAGCCGCGTGTGATTCACGCGCTTGGTCATGGCCCAGCAGAGACACAGCTCAGACCGGTGAGTGCTGAGGTAGGTCTCTGACAGAGGACAGCTGTGAGATACCGCGTTTTCCCACCATCCAGATGAACAGGGCAGTTTGTGCAGCCGGATGGGAGGGTCCCAACATACGAAATGTCAGCTATGATGTGCTTGAAGTTTATGCTTTCGGTTGGTTTTGAGGTCCCAGATAACTCCTTCTAAGCTTTGCTTCCCTCCCATACTTGAACATGCCACGAATATCTTAGCCACAAAAGCATAAAATGAGTTTCTCTACAGTGTTTACCTGAGCACTTCAAGAGGATTATGATGAGGGAGAAGGAGGAAAAGGAGAAAGGGGAAGAGGAGGAATGTGACAGTGATTGTAACATGAACCACATTTGAGGGATTCTTGAGAGATTCTCTGTAGGGTGTTTCATCTCATTCCAATGGCACAGACTTCCCCAAGTCACAAGTGTCTGTTAAAGGAAGCAGGAAACTTTTGTATGTAACTGTTACTAGGTTGATGAGTGAAAAGAATAAAGTTCAAATTGGTCTTTCTGAATACAGACATGGAATCCTGCCAGGAGAACCCTGACACGCTGCTCCCTTAGCAACCAGTAAGGCGTGTCGCTTCTCTGTCACTCTGTGTTCACTGTGCTTTCGCCTTTGAGGGTTTCTGGTGGATGAAGAGGCAGCACAGCGAGTGGCACGAGCGGGTGGCACCTGCTACATCCAGAGCAGCAAGGACAGGTGTGGGTCACAGTCAAGGGTCCCAGAAAGGGCAGGCACAAATCTCCCTCACCCCCTCTCCAGAGTGACCTTCCAGCTGTCCACGTCCTTCCTCGTTCTAGTGATAGGGGGGGTAATTTCATTCCCACTCAGGAAACTGGTCAGAGTTTTAAAATGTACCTATGTGTACCTACAGTTTTATCTCCTGCTACCTACAGTTTTGTCTCCTGGAGATCTGTTTAAAACTCCTTGTTGGTTGGTTAACAGGAGGATGATGCGTTGGACCAAGACACTGACAATATAATTTTAATCTATTCTTGCTTGTTATTAATTCTGTGACATGGAGCAGGTTGTTACTACCTCTGAGGCTCAGCATTCTCCTGTGCACCATTTTGCAGTGGATACAACTGAATTGAGAAAGGAATAAATAGATCGGGTGCTTCTAATGAAATTAATAAGCAATAAGTGTATAAAATAAGGGTGATCACAGATTAGGTATTGTTATTAATTATAAGGATAATCTTCATCCCTTTCAACTGAAATATCCTGTTACTTGAAGCTACCATTTTTCTATTTCTGCAATGGGACATTTAATTTTTGGCTTTGTGTAAGTAGTAGTCAGCATATATTTGCAGAGGAATGATTTAGTCACTTTAATTCTGTTTCCTCAGAGACTACATGTTGTTTGGTACAGAGGAGGCATGGAAAATAAAGATATCTGTTAAACACTTAATAAACATGTCCTTGGCCATAATTAGTCGTATTTAACACACTTGGTGCATCATCATCTGCAATTTCATCCCTTTCGGAAATGTCCAACAGAACCAGAGACAAGAAATAATTGCTCTTGTCTATGTCTATATTTGTACAATTGGGCCCTAAAATTCCCCTTAACAGCATCAACACTATTCATTCGTTCCAAGATCATTGCAGAGATAGCCACAGAGGCAGAAAGATTAATCAACTTTATGCTTCAGTCGATTTATATCTTGAAGTCACATTATTCCAGCCTTCATGGGATTCTGACAATTCTTTTCCTTAATAAGCCCACTATTTCCATAAAATGAAACTGCTAATTGGAAAAGTGATGCAGTGAGGCAACTTATTAAGTGCCACACGCCCTTCCTGTGTCTCACATGTTGTGAAGACGGGCACCATCTCCCTGTCTCATTAAGCAGCATGAGCACAGACGGGTGGAGAGATTCAGCACATTCTGCACAGAGCAGCCCGCCAGCAATCTGGGACTAACCTGCTGATTCCCATCTTCTCTCCCAGGCACTGTGTCCTGGGGTAGAGCCAAATGCAAATATTACTCTCTATAAAACATGAAATTTCTGGTTCACTAATGTTGAAAGGATTGCCACTAGGTATGTATACAAGAGATTTTTGACAGAATACACTAACGGTAATAGGTTATATATCTAATACACTGATTCTTTATTAAGGCAATTAATATGTGATTAATAATTAAATGAAATGTGACTCAGTTGTTGGAACTCAAATAATCATCTCCCACCCACGTGTTATCTGGAAACTTTGCGGTAGGATTTTGGAAAGATTGTCGCAGTAGTAAACCCAGTAAATGATGTTTCTCCCACTTGCAGTGCTTTGTAGCAGTTAAAGCATTCAAAATCAATGTGAAACTCTATTAAATAACATAAGAAGTGTAGGTTTAGGACTTGCACTTTGGGTTTTTCCTTCATACTAAACTAAATTCCTCAATAATCCATAAGAAGAGGATTCCTCATTTCTAAAAGCGCAATGTTTCCAGTTTCTGTGCTACAGAATACAGAAGAAAAAAGCAAAGACCTGTCTCTCTCGGAAGACACTTTACTGAGCTTGTACAAGGTTGATGCAAATACACAGCAAGAACCCTTCAATAGTGTTTTTTTTAGCAGTTCATTGTTTTTTAATCCTACACTGGACACACGTACACTAATACCACATTGGGCACAAGTGATTATATTGGTTATGTGATTTAATTTAAACAAATTTATCAAAACCAGAAGTCCTTCAAAATTAAGGATACTAGATACATATTGAATATATTTCAAAATACGAGGAGCTCATCCATGAAGGAGAGAAAGAAGGAAACACAAGAAGCCACAAAGGTCTGGGAGGTAGCTGGTGCCTCGAGTTTTCTGATTACGAACCATCAGTTTTAGCATTTGGATGACACAGTCCCAGCTCTTGTACATTGTCTTACATTTTCCAAGCCAGCAGACTTTGTACCATTGCATGAGCATTTGGTCTCTATTTCAGTTTTCCAGCCCTGTTTTCTTTTCACAAGGTGTGTACATGATATGCAGCCACACAATGTCACACGTATATCAGAATTCCGACTCCTGAAACTCTCGGAGGACCAGACCTGCAGCTCGTCCTCTGTGGGCTCTTCCTGGCCATGCACCTGGTCACGGTGCTCGGGAACCTGCTCATTGTCCTGGCCGTCAGCTCTGACTCCCACCTCCACACCCCCATGTACTTCTTCCTCTCCAACCTGTCCTTTGTGGACATCTGCTTCATCTCCACCACGGTCCCAAAGATGATTGTGGACATCCAGACCCACAGAATACAGTCATCGCCTATGCTGGCTGTCTCACCCAGATGTCTCTTTTTCTCCTCTTTGGATGTATGGATGACATGCTTCTGTCTGTGATGGCCTTTGACAAGTTTGTGGCCATCTGTCACCCCCTGCAGTACCACCTCATTATGAACTTGCACTTCTGTCTCATCTTCGTTTTGGTGTCTTTTTTGTTTAGTATTTTGGAGTCTCACATGCACAATTTGATTGCCTTACAGTTTCCCTACTTCAAAGATGTGGAAATTTGTAATTTCTTCTGTGACCCTTCTCAGGTCTTTCCTGTTTTGATAACGTTACCAAAAATATAGTCATGAATTTTGTTGGTGCTCTCTATGGTTTCTTTCCCATCACAGGGATCATTTTGTCTTACTACAAAATTATTTCCTCTATTCTGTGAATCTCTTCGTCAGGTGGGAAGTGCAAAGCCTTCTCCACCTGTGTGTCTTACCTATCGGTTGTTTGCTTATTTTATGGCACAGGAATTGCGGGGTATCTTGCATCCTTTGTATCTAATTCTAGACATAGTGCAGCCGTGTCCGTGATGTACACAGTTGTCACCCCGATGCTGAACCCGTACATTTACAGCCTGAGGAACAGGGACATTAAACATGCCCTTCAGAGGCTGTGGAGCAGGAACACAAAATCTCACCATCTCTTCTATCCTGCTTCTAGTTTGAATGGTCGAGGAAAACTAAACATCTAGTTCTGCAAATCCGTCTCTTTGCTGAAAGTTTTCTTATGGCTTCGTGGCTTTCATTCCACTCTGAGAATCACATCTGTATATTGACCCTTTACTCTTTTCTTTTTCATTCTCTCTCTCTCTTCGTGTGTGTGTCTGTCTGTCTGTCTGTCTCCTCTGTCTCTCTCTCTCTCCTTTCAAAAGTGCTGAAGATTGCACCAAGCTACATCCTTAGAACCTTTAAAATTTTTATTTTATTTTGACACACCATTTTTATCAGTTACTAAGTTGCCCTGACTGAGCTCGAATTTGCGATCTTCCTGCCTTATGTACTCACAGTGCTGGGATTGCATGTGTGTTTTTCTTTAATTGCATCAAGTATATATCTTAGAATATTTCATCATGATTCTAGTGTATATTCCATAATCTTTTCATCTAGAGTCTTTACATCATGACTAAATCAATGTACCAAGAAAGCTACTATAATTTTAGAGCATGTGTCATGTGCATGCACAAAATATTCACAATTAATGTGTTCATCACATGTCATAAACATGAGCTAAAAAAAATAATAACAACAGTGAAAATGGGGAAAGAGGATGTAAGAGATGGAGGAATGTGGACCAGAAGAAGGAATTGAAAAGTATCAAGCTGTGTTATGTATTTGTACACACTCCCTAAGATGAATGGAAACTTCGTGTACTTCAAACAGGTACCAGTAAAATAAAAAAAAAAAATTAAAAATTAAAAAAAAAAACCCAAAAATTTGTACTTGAGTTTTATTACCAGAGATTTCCATTTATATGGATCTGTCTAGATGCTGGGTTTTTAAAAAGCTTTGTTGAAGTTTGCAGTGCCAGTTCCTAAAGAGATCAAGCTCAACTGTGTAAGTTAAAAATGATTTTATAGTACTAGTAGTACTAGCTGAAGAGCTGAAGTGGATTTCATTAAAATACCACCTTTAAATACATGTTTTTCTGTGCCATGTAGTTTGGCCTTGTTATCATTGCCTTTTAAATGACTTCTTCCTGGGGCTGAGGATTTATTTATTTATTTATTTATTTATTTATTTATTTATTTATTTATTTATTTATTTATTTATTTATTTATTTATTTATTTATTTTATTTTGAACCAAGAACATGTATTGGTACATGTTACATACAATGGTCACATTCATCACATTTATTTTGTATCTGTACATGATGCATCTTGGTTCACCACCCTCTTCCCCACCCCTCCCCTCTATTCCCTCCCTCCCTATTTACAGCAGGTTTATTCATCATTTTCCATATTTTCCCTTTCCATTTTCTTTCCTTTGTTGCCTTTCTGCTTTTCCCCTTCTTTCTTTCTAGTACTCCTCTCCTTTGTATATTATCTTCCTTTTATATAATATCTATTACACCTCTTTGTCCTTATTTACAGTTATGATTTCTCATATCAGAGAAACAATTCGATGTGTACTCATGA